>JANHGN010011324.1:49624-81362 GCA_024605025.1 Megaceryle maxima
TTGTTCAGAGCAAACTGAAATGTTTTCTTGTTCTTCCTACTGAAGTTTTGAGAAAACACAATCACTGCCAGAGCCTTCTGCAGTGGCAAAGCTCGCCTTCACGCCAAGTTCAGGCTTGTTTTACTTGCCTCCTGTCTGCCCATGTAGGAGGATGTCCTCTCCCAAGGGCACAAGTGATTATTACATTCTTTGTGATGGTCCCCCAGTGGCCACTGGCTCTCCAGAGGGGGCACTTGAACTGCTGAGGGGTTGCACACAGCAAGATGGGATGACTCTGCCCTGCAGTGTGGATGTGACTATTGCACACCCTCCTAATGTGTAAGGACTTCCCACTGATGTATACAGAGCTCAAGAGGAGCTGGGAGAGCCAGGCAGAGCCTCTGGGACAGTGTAATATTCCTGGCCTGCTCATGTCAACTACAAAGAGAAGCAGCAGCAAAGGGGGAGGATCGCCAGGAGCAGCATTATTGGGAGTGTGTCTAATGTGCAATGGCTAGACAAATTATGAAGTGTTGCTCTAGGGAGGATTGTTTTACTGTAGCATCACTGGAGACATGTACATGTGACGTGTAAAAGACGTACATGTGGCACTTAGGGACATAGTTTAATGGTGGACTTGGCAGAGTTAGGTTTGCAGACGGACTCTATGATCTCAAAGTTCTTTTCCAACCTAAATGATTCTGTGATTCTATTTATCTTTGGAGTTAGCTTCTTTATGGTCAGAAGGCTGTGGCAGGTGACTCATCAGTGTTTCTTAAGCATAGCATCCCTATAAATAAATGGTGCTTTCCAGAACACAATTTGGATGTGGTCATGGAAGCTTATCATGTTAATTCTCATCACCCATGCTGTTATTCCCCACCAACATTTTGAATCAATCAACTAGAAGTGATTTCTGATTCTCCAAAGCTGGAACAAAGTGAATGCCAGTATAGGCTGATGTGTACAGCGGTTGCCTTTCAGTCTGATTTGCACTGATCCAGTGTTTCTGAGACGTAGCTTCTGCTGACAGGATCTGGGACTCTCAGAAATACTCTACTGGTGAAGCAGAGCTAACTTCACCAGGGTTTCTTTTTGAATGAACAGATATCTCATGGCTCAAAACAACAGTTGCCACATTGGGAAGATTGGGCATCACGATGGCTTTTGAAATAGTCTATCTTGTGAACACTGAATTGTACCCTACAACACTGAGGTATGTCGAAAGCTCCCAGGAATCCTTTAACTGTTCCTTCTGCTTTTCCCCATTCCCCGTTTCACCACTGTTTAGTAAAACTTGGTTTTCTCCATAGTGTCCTAACTGAATAGCCACTGTTCAATGTGGATGGCATATAATGACGAGATAATTTTGGACAAGTTTACATTCTACTCCTGAAACTGTTGGCTCATCTGTTTGGTAGTGCCTCTCAAATACCTGGCATTATTTTTCTCTTGCAGAAACTTTGGTGTTTCCCTGTGCTCGAGTTTGTGTGACCTAGGCGGGATCATAGCCCCATTCCTGCTTTTTCGATTAGCAGCTGTTTGGTTGGAGCTACCTCTAATTATTTTCAGTAAGATTTGTTTTAAAATGTACTTTTGATTTAAATATCCTCCTCCTGATAGAGATTTTCTTTTGTGGCAAAAGTATAGAGTGTGGTCTCATCTCCCACATCCCTCAGACCAGCCCCTCTCAACCTACATGCCTACAGCAAGAGGCTTATCAGCAAATGGGTGAAATGTACGTGATTTCACAGCATGCTATGGAAGGTCTCAGGTCTGCTTCAGTAACTTGGCTCAAGGAGCATAAAAGAAACTGTGTGAAGTGTTTTAAGACTGAGAGACAGCTAAGTTCTGTAATTGCAGAGAAGTGAGCTTAGTCTCCCAAGAGCAGAGCTTACTGTCCTTCAAAACATATTTGGTTTGGGTGTTTTGGTAGGTGCAGTTATGACTATGGATGTTGTATTTGCTATAACTTTGTATTCCTGTCAATCTCTTTTCCTCCATTGCATTTTGGAAAAAATGAACCTTGTGGAGTAGTTCTGTGGGAAAAAAAAAAAAAAAAGTTATTTCTAATAAGGAAATGTGAGTCTGTGACTAAACTAGACTGCCAGGAGATGCACGTGACTGGGTAGAAAGCAAAAGGGATAGGATAGACTAAGAAGGGAAATCGGTACAAATGACAACTTTCACTAAAAGTTAAAATAGAAAGACAAAAGACATTTTAAAAGATTATCATTATTCCAAGAACAGACATATATAGAAGGATGGTGTTCATACTATCTAATTCTGAAATTCTGCTGCTGCTGAATATGAATTCCCTTTGTCTTGAAGAAACAGCTACAAAGTCAGAGAGGATCACAGAGGACTGTGCAACTGTCAGTGAACACTTTACTTTTTGCTCCAGCCCTTCTATTTTTGACTTACTACATTATTTAAATCATATCTGTGCAGAAAATTATTCAAAAATAACCATTCCTGATGAACTGTTTCAGTTTGTCTCTGTGTCTGAATACTCTTTCCCAAGGATTAATTTTATTCTAGATCACATAATCTACTTCAGCCATGGGTACATGAAGAGAGTATTTCAAGAAAATCTCAATAATCTTAAGAAACACAGATACATCTATGTGATAGAGCCTCTTGAGCAAGGGCAGATTTGTCTTATGTGAAAAATACCATCCTGGTTCCAGTGTAGTTTGCATCCACTTGCCTATGTGCACTTATCTCAGGTTTTTGACTACTAAGATCTCCATTTTTAGGCAATTCAGGCTGCAAATGAACCCCTAGGCCTAAACAGTGTTTTTTTGTAATATGTTAAATTAATGTAGCATAAAGGTGTTTGATAAGATCTAACTTCAACCTTAATCTGAATAAACTTTCCTCAGTGGATAAGCCCTGAAAATAAAAAAAGTAACAATTTTCTTATTGTTTTTGTATCTCTTAAATGTCTATTGTAGGTATTCTTGCAGTGGTCTGTGGGATCCTGGTATTGCTTTTACCAGAGACAAAGGGAATATCCTTACCAGAAACAGTGGAAGATGTGGAGCAATTTTCAAGGTATATATATTTTCTTACTTTTGCTCAGGTGAGGTTTTTTTAGGACATTCTCCCTCAACCTTATCAGCTAACATAAATTATTGGTGTTTTCTGAGTGTCAGAGTAAATTCCTAATCAGGTTGATGCTATGAGTAGGTAGTAATTTCATGAATTACAGAAACATGATTTTTTCAATACCACTTAATCACATTGTTAAAAAAACCCAAAAAAACAAAAACCAAAAACCTAGGGTTAGAATCTGTACTTTTCTCATAGAGACACAAAGTTGTCCTGTGCACCTCTAGAATCTGAAAGTAATAGTGTGCAAAAGAGATACTGCAAAGTATAGGCTGCAGCTCTCTGCTCAAGAAAACCATCTATTGCCTCAATCAGAGCATCCTGTGAAGAAGGGCCCTTGATTATGGGAGCATTTCCACAATTTGTGAAGTTGTTGAAAAGTTACATAGAAAAATAATTTATAGGTGAAGAGTTGTAGGCAAAGCTTTCTCACCCCTGGCACACAGCAAGCCAGACTCATCGCTGCATTGCAGCTGTGCTGGGAACATATACACATTGGCTGAATTTTTTGAGGAGCTAGAACTATATACATTAATGTATCAAGCCAGTGGCTTTTGATATTACAGCAACAACTTTTGCAAGAGGAAACTTTCTATGCAGAAAATAAATGTTTCCGTACTGCAGCTTAGACTACAACTTGGACTCTTTTGTTTCTTTCATCCTTATACCCATCTCTCCTTCTGTTTCTTCAGTCATTTTGGTAAATGTGGCAAGAAACGGAAACGCCAGGACACCAACTCATATATTTGACCTCTGAAGGACAGCACTGAGCAAAGAACCGTGTTCTCATACTGGGAATTTGTTCTTCACCTGCCACCAATTCAAAACTTGCTGCAGAGTATGGATTAAACTCCATGATCATCTTCTTCTAAGCATAAGGACTTATAAAACATGCAATGTATTTTTCTATAAATACGGAATAAATTGGGTTTTTTCTGAGTATGCTGTTTGCAGGAAGGGAGCACTCTGGTTCTTCACAGAGAACAGAACAGCTTTAAAAAGATGCAGTATCCAGCTGAGTGGGCTCTTATTTATTTCTTTATAAATCTGAGCCTTTTATTTGTTTCTATTTTTAGCATGTACATTTGGTTGGGTAAGGTTTGAACATCACTGCTTGTTTAAACTTTTGATGACTTGAGGAGGAAAGTATGAATGCTTCAACCTGTTCTTTGCTCCTGGAGAATCTTGACAAATAGAAGATCTGATGACTCAGGAAGGAGGTTGCTGATCAGGGTGGCTCTTTCTCTGGCTGGGAGGGGTGGGAATCAGAGGTGTGCATCAGGATACCCTTTTCCCGGTGTCATTCTTTCTCCCAGAGAGAGACCCAAAAGCCCCGCTTCCCTCCCTGTTCAAGGGATTTCTGAAATATGGCAGCAGTCCTCCCCTTATGGTTCCCGGGGCTTTAAGTAGGTGTAACATCCTACACAGGGCGTTAGCTCTTCAGATCAGATTGTCCTTCTGCTCATTAGTGCCTCCCTCCAGACCAAGCTGAAGTTCTTGTGACACTCCATTGTCCTGTCCTCTGGCCAGGGACCCCTGTATCTCTGAGGGAAGGGCTTCTGCCTGCTCTCCCCTGTTGGTTGCTTTTCCAATCCTCTCTTTTAAGAGTATGCTGAACTTTTCCCTTCTAAATCATGCTTGCTGCCCATCCCTACAAACTGAACGTCCTCACCCTGACCACTACCAAGGTAACCTGCAATTTCTATATTCTGCTATTATTATATGTCATCTTTCTGTCTTGAGGGCATATTATTTCGGTTTTTGACAGGGAAGTTAAGCTGTCTTGGGAAGATGAGTAAGGATGAGATGAGGTTTGGTTATGGAGAGGAGTATTAACTGGTCCTGGTTGTTTGAAGCTGACATGTAGCAGAATCACTTAAATTTGTGGCTTTGCAAGCAGAAAGCAGGGACAGCCTGCCTTCCTTTTCAGCTGTATGGCCTTCTTCAGCAAGCACTGGATTCCTGGCCACTGACAGGTATGCAGTACAGTTGTTACAGTGAAGGACTTGAAAAGATGTAGCATTCTTAAGGAATCCTGTTACCAATAGAAAATTAAATATACAAGCAAAAGTGAATGAGCTCTTGTAAAACAAGCTCTTATAAGCTCCAAAAAAAATATATTAATACTTGGCATAAGCAAATACAGGACTGAGTTTTGAAGCTTCATACCACATATGAGCAGTGCTAACATTACAGTCAGCACAGCTGAGTAACTACTGCTCCACTCTCACAATCTTAAGAGCACATGTAGGCAGGTGCTTTCAGAGGTGAATTTCCTACTGTGAAGAGCTTATTGTGCATTTCAACAGTTCCCAACTCTCCTTGCCTTTTCCCAGCAACCTTCTGTACCACCAACCCTGCTGGAGGAAAATAGGACCTTGACTAGTAATCTTGGTCTAATGTCTGCATAATTTGAGCAGTCAGTGATAAAGGCCTGTCTTTCAAGGCTGTTTCTGACTTCCTCTGGGGCACAGTTAAAGGTCAATGGGATGCTTAGCAAAAGTCAGTAGTGATTGAAAGAATGAAACTAAATGAGCATCTCCTGATCTATCTGCCTAATTGGTGATGTCTAGAAGACAACTCAAAAACAGAGTTACCAGAGAAAACTCCTCCTACGCCAATCTTCTGCAGATAGCTGTAAATGCCCCAGGGCTGGATGGCAGAGACCAGCCCTGAACTGGAAGCTGTGGGCCATGGCGCCGTGTATCAGTGTAGAGTGGGAGCACGGGTGGCTGGCTGTGGAGCTCAGCCCTCCCTTCCTTGCGCCCAGCCAGCCTTGCACAACAGGAACAGCCCTTGGACAGCCAGGGAGAGGCAGTCAGATGTGATGCAGTATGATCCAAGCCTCCTTCTTTTACAGGAAAGTACTACAAACTTCTCAGACATGTTTCTTTTTCATGAATTTAAATTTTTATAAATTGGTTTCTTAAATACCCCAGCAGTCTGGGAAGGATTGTGGAGATGGTTTAAAGCTACAGCTTGCCAAAGAAATGTCAGTATTATTTGCCAGCTGCTGCTGTTTGTGGACAACTAAAATGTGTGGAGAAGTGAGACACATGAAGACTTTACTTGTGGCCTTTCAAACTGTTCTTTGTTTAGCATCATGTGTTGCTCAGAAAAGAATATAAGTGAAATATTTCAGTATGTAAAATGGCTAAGAGCAGTGCCAGAAGTTTGGACATAATTTATTTTCTAAAAGTTCACATGTAAAGGACAGCCAGAAAAAAACTGTATGTGTTCTGACTTCTAATATGATAGTACTTAAAAACTTCAGGTAGAGTTTGTATGTGGTAATGTGCATGCTAACTCCTATTCCTAAAGGGGATTTTGTAAGATGGAAATTCCATCTCTGTGAGACTTTGGGTTGCCACATGACATTGTGAAGTGGGTAGTATCCTGTTGTATGACCAGAAGCTTGGTGACTGGGATTACAGTGTTGTGGGTGAGAGGACAAATGAAGTGGTAGAAGCAGAGGGAAAACTCCAGTGAGGGAGGACCATCTGAGGTTGTGCAGACCACTGGACAGGCTGCTTGTTTAAAAAGAGTTATTATAAATTCATATGTGCCACTTACTACATTGAGTCTTACAGGAAAGTACTACAAACTTCTCAGACAGCAGTGTCCTCCTAAACTGCATGAGTTGACACTAAAAAGGCTATTGTGACCCACTTCAGTGAGACACAACTCTTCAGGAGGGGCTAAACGCTGCCAGCTTCAGAGGCTCAGTGAGAGATGTGATGTGCATAGCAGACCTTACCAGTGCCAAAGACAGACATTCAAAAGTCCTCAGAAATCCAGGAGCTCTGTTCTTCCTGCCTGCAAAGGCATTCCCCAGACCAACCAACAAGTGAATGTGTTATTTGGTTCAAATGTGCTGCTGCCACCAAATTTGCCTTGTTACTTCATCTAATCTGTGAAAGTGGTTAGTGGTAAGTGGCATTTTTTACTGCCATTGACACTCTTGCAAAGGGAAAAAAAAAATCACAATTTTACATGCTTTAAGAGGTTATAACATGGCACTTCTGTGGCCACTCGGGTGTGTCCAGGCAAGTATGTTTGGCAAGGACAGTAGAAGTGAGTTTGTCTGTCTACAAGCCAGGTATTAACCATGCCTGCAAGAGTTCACATTTGAAGAGTTTTATAAACCAAAGACCAAGCTGAAATGCAGAATTTCTTTTGTCAGGGAAGTACTGTGCGTACTTCTTGGCTGACTTAATGATCTAAATGAATAGACAGAGAAAATATGCAGGAGGGTATTTGTGCCCAGTGAATCCCCCCTGACCTGGGTGGAGAATGCTTTAACAGAGCTGTTCCTGCTCAGTCAGGCAATGCTGTGAGATCATTGCTTTTCCCAGAATCAGACTCCAGGTGTAGAAGCTGCAAAACTCACCCTGACATCTAACTCTGTTTTATATCTCTTATATCCCTTTATAGTCTATGGGAAGGAAAAAAAAAAAAAAACTCCTAGGATGCAAACAATCCCTTTTGTATATACATGTATACAAAACATTAAAAAAAATTAAATTATGTGCAGCTTGGCACGCCTGGCAGTGGACCTCTACACTGCAGAAAGTGGGCAAGACAAATCCCAGCCCAGGAAGTAGCTGTATTACTTGGGGTACACTCAGCACAGCCTGGGGATGCAGGAAGGAGTCCATGAAGGGGCAGGGTTCCCCAGGTGCCTATGGGATGCTCCTTGGCTGATATGCAAATGGTGCAGGATGAGCGCAGGACGTTCATAGTTACCAAGTGTTCACTTTGGTGCACGTGAGTCAAGCTTTCCCTGGAAAGCACCTCTAAAGGTCTAAGCTTTCACTTCCTATAACCACAGGCATGTGTACATCATTTTCTTTTAGAGAAGAATAATGTACATGTAATGGTTGTTTAGTGAGATAAAATTACATAGTGAAACAGGATGGGTACTGGCAGACAACAAAATTTTATAATATGTTAAACACATTGTCATTACTTTCTGTAATGATTGACAGTTATTCTTTGTCTTCACTATGGACTAACTTTAGGGTGAGGCTATTTTTAATTCACTATTTTATATCTCTGACACGATATTTGTACTTTTGCTGACACTCAGATTTCCATGTCAAGAAAAAATATGAAAATACAAACCAAATGTATTTGCCTTTTTTTTTTCCCCCCTATGTATTTAATGCTATTGGACATATCTAATAAAACTTCACATCCATATAAGACATGTACAGAGAGATTCTTCCTTGGTTTATATCATTAAATTGGTAAGAGGCTCAGACATCTCATAGAAAATGAGATGTATTCTCCTTTCTTCATTTGTCAGAAGCACAACTTTTTGGGAAAGTCATTGTAAAGCCTAATGTAAGATTCAAAAGCAGATGTCCAGTTACAGTTGAGGCTGGGATTTTTGACATGTATTTCAGAGGTGGGTGAGTCTATTGTCAAACACAGCAGACCATAGAACATACAGAAAGAGGGTAACACACCATCAGCTGGGTTTCTTGGCAATAACCGTTAATTTATATCAATTTAAAATAGATGATCATATTTGGTTTACTTTCTTATGAATGATTGTAGCTTTAATATTGCACTTGGAAACATGTATTTCTAATGTGCATACTGCTTTCCAGAAGATGGTAGTCCGTGTTCAAGATGAGTTGTTTTCCATTATACTCTTAATCCAGGAAATATAATTGGAAACTCGAACGTAAACACCAGGTTTCATAGGTTGGGCACAGCCAAGACCCCAAGAAGTGACTCCATGTTGGACAAATTTATCTTGGTTCAGACAGACTAGAGGTCCTCCACTGTCCCCCTATATAGAGAAAGAACAAGATGATTCCTTCACAGACAGCACCATGTGCAACAATGGCCTTCTCCCAGGAGGCGCAGAAACAGAAGCACCACTCATGTGAGAAGAAGACAATTTGTAAGAAAACACTGGACCTCTAGCTAGAGAATAGTTCTCTATGCATGTTATGGAACACTGCTGTGAAGTATTCTGCTACCCAAGCATTACATTTATGTTTGTAAGTAAGGGTATTTGGTGAGAAGGAATCTGATTGCCCTTAATAATTTGAACGGCTTCCTCCCTCAGTCTCTTATCTGCAGTCTTTATGTCTTTCTGTTGTTACAAGGTGATCCAAGACCAAACTGGATGCATCCAGTGCATGCATTCAAGCCATGAGTCTTAGGACATTGGTGCACACCCCTCAATGGCCTGCTTGCCCAACACGGTGTTTGTGCATAGGCTATCTGTGCTGTGTTGGCCATAGTGTTGACCTGCCAGCTGGGGCAGGCAGTATGCTGTTTTCACACTTCTTTACAGAGTAACTTCTATCTTTTCAAGGAGGAAAGTTTCCATCTTGATTCAGTGTGTTATGTTCTTCTGAAACGTAAAGAAACTGAAGAACTCAATTTCAAAACCTAGACTTCTGAAGAAAGCATTCATACCCCATTTGTGAGATGAGCTATTGACAACCATATCCTTCCTTTTCAGCAAATGGGGAGTTCAGCATGCATTTTGCCTCACCCAGCATGATTTTCATGGGCTCTGGCACTTGGAAATTACTAGTTCCTTTGGCCCTTGGTACGCCAGCATGGCAGACTCCACTGCATTGTTCTTTGACTGCTAACTGAGATGTCTCAGGTTATTAACTGATCTAGCTTAGACACTGCAGCTAGCCTAGCTAAATCAAGCAGAGTGGTCTGGGAAAAAAAAAACCAAAAAAACAACAGACCACTAGTCATTCTAAGTTATCTTCCATACATGTGAGTCAGGCAGCTTTGTATTATCATGTGCTTTGTAGTTTAGGCTTATCTGAAAAATTACTTGCCCCACTTCCTAGCAGCAAAGGGAGCAAGAGAGGAGCAGTATCCACACGCATTTTTCAGCTAACATGTCACATGCTGTGGCAACATCCCAAGCCTAATACTGAGTCTATAGAGCCCAGAAAGCAAAGCACTATTTGATTTGAATTTGCTTGCAACCAACTCTGATACTCAGAGACTTCCTTACCTGGCAGCTATCAGTGCCACCATGAATATTCCCAGCACAGAGCTCGTGGTTTTTGACTTTACCATTCAAAAATTCAGGGCGGTTGCATATTTTATTCTCGATTACAGGAAAACCAGTTTCCTTTAAGTAGCCATCACCACCAGTTCCTTTGCATACAAAAACAAAAACAAAACACAACAAATGTCAAAAGTAAATGAACTTCTTCACAAAACAAAAATTGAGATATGGATAAGTAGTAAAATAAGCATAGAGTTTATGCACTGTGCATATCTTTCCCATGCATAATATGAAATTATACCAAAATCAGTAAGCATTAACAGTATCATGGTACTTATCATCCTCTACCACCCATCAAAATCCACACTGGACCAATCTTCCTGCTCCACACTGTACACTTCCTGCTCCCAACGTAAATCCCTATGGATCCAGTACCCTCTGATATTAGTGGAAGTCATTCCCAAGTCATTTTACTTTTCTATATCTGAGTTTTCTTCTCTGTGGAAGAAGGAGGTAGGAAGTAAATAGTTGAAAATGGCATGATGGGCAGAAACAAGGAGGCAGAGAAGGTACTGATGCTTGTCTCAACCAAGACAAAGTGGGATGTCTTGAAAATGAGAGTTAAGCTTGTATTTGTGTGAGTTATTCTGAACCCATCTGTTTGGAAGAAAAAAAATAATTCAAGAGACTGAGCAAACTCACCTTCATGTGATTAAGAAATATCCTAAATATAGAAAAACTTTCCTTCTGACTGTGTAAAAGCCAGCTTTGGGAAAAAAGCAGAGTGGACTGATAGATAAGAGTTAGCAGCAATTTAGGTCTGATTCTCCCCTTTTACTGCTGGTTTCGGGCGGTTCAGTTTTTACATGGCTCTAAGTATTTTAGGAGAAGCCATGTAAGAGGGACACAGTGGAAAGCACAGCAGTACCTGATGAACTGGATGCGAACTTGTGTGGGGTGTTCTTGGCACAATGAGAATACAGGTCTATACCAATCTCCAAACACAGAATTTTCAGATGTGTTAATGTTGTCTCACCTCTTGTATCCCCCCAGCCTGTCACATAGCACTCCTCTCTTCCTCCTAACACAGCATTTTCCTTTGGCAAGCAAACTGGGATTACATGATTGTTGATAATTGCTGGGCTGAAAGAAACAAACAAGAGACTCATTCAGGAACAGTCATTTAACACTTTTATCCCTGATACAAATTTCAGGTTTCTAAAAAGACTTCAAATACAGTCAGCCTTTTTTCTTTGAACTTCTGAGCTTCAGGTAAAGGGTTTTTATGATGTGCAAATGCACTTTTGTTTTAGGGTCTAATCCCACAGAATGTGATATACAAAAGGAAAAGATACGAAATGGAGAACAGTTAAAGGCTTTTGATACTCAAATTGATAACATAAATCCAAGAGAATGTTTTTATTTAGGCTACTGCATAGCCAACAAAACCTAATTACAAAGCTATCTGGGGGTATGAATTAGTGGCATCTAACACCGAGGTGCTAACTTGCTCTGTCTGCATCCAGTCTGACTATTTATAAATCACTTTCAAACTGGACACAGCACACAGCAGAACCCATGTCAGTTTGACTTGTCCATAGGTCAGGGTAATGCTAGGCTTAATTAAGAAATCATATTAATTGTGCTGACCCTGAGTCTAGTTTGGCTGCACATTGCAGCCACGGAAATCAAAGCACAAGTGCCATATGTTTACAGCTGCTTGCAGCTGTATGAACATAATCTTTTTGATAGCACAGTACTTTGGCAAGAGTTTCAGATGAATGGAAACTGTTGCAAGAAGGGCCATACTGGGTATTGCATCAAACACGCGTACTGTTTGTGTGCTTACTGGACAGACCTGCTGAAAGAAGAAATCTCCCCACCACATGGTGGGGTAACATCATGCTAATATTGCAGCTTTTAGTCCTCATTACCTTATCCTAGGTAGAAACATCTGAAAACACAGACTAAAAGCTCCTCTAGGCATTACCTCCTCCTACTCTGCTGCCACTACCTCATGTCCCAGCAGCTGACACCCAGTGCATTGATAGCCTGGGTCACTGTCCCTAGCCCTCCTCCCCTCCCAAGGCAGGCTTCTCCCTTTCTGAGGCCCTGCAGCTGAATCACCTTGGATTCCACTGGAGCTTCTTCAGAAAGGGAAGAAAGAGAGGGTCTTAAATCACCAATTGAATACAGTGTGTACAGAAGCACACATTTCCACACCATCAGTAACCATAGTTTAATCAAGTTGTCCCACCAGAAGAAAGGAACACTTCAGGTGAAAAGGTACCTGCTCAGTTTTAGCAAGGCAATGTCCACCCCGTGTGGCTCCTTGAACAATTTTGCAACATCTCGTTTTTGCACTGATTCCTCTGTTGCTCTTTCTCTGTGTAATCCAAGATATACTCTATATGCAGATGGCCGTGAGAACCTATTTGAAATGATTGCACATGGTGAGCTGACAAACACACATCCAGGACATAGACCATTTATGACATTATTGGGCACCTTGTTCTGGCAAAGCCAGAAAAATAAAGCCAGGTTTAGTCTGAACTTAGTTTTTTAATCCCTTATTATGACACATGAAATCAAGTTGGCAAAAGTTATCAGTGTCCCTCTTTGTTACCTGAGTCAAAACTATGTTTTAATGAATAATAAATTAGCTCAATTCTCAATAATTTGCAAGCTGAGTCAAGAAACAACTCAGGCTGGTTGTTGGGTCCATTTTGTTTCTCCTTTGTCTATCTAATGTAAGACAATGCTTGTGCAGGCTATAACAGATACTTACTTTTCTAAGCAGTGAGCAGCAGTGAGAACCCACTGAGGGTCTATCAGAGTTCCCCCACAGAAATGCAGGTCAAAACTGTAATAGACAAGAAAGGCACGAAAAAGGCATTGGCTTAAGGTGGGGAAGTTCATTCTGCTAGAGTTCATCAGGTAATCTTTCTAACATGTATGCCTTGACAAACAAAGGACATTATTCCACATTTTTATTAAGAATCAACATTTTATTTTCCTTTAACAATATTTCTTATAATGTGTAGACATTTTCACAAGGCCCTGTATGAAAGCACTTAGATCTTTGTTCTTGCCCAGTATTTTTGTTACTGGAAAACCTTATGTGCAGTGATGTATACTATTTCAGAGCTTTTGGCTTTTATCTATCTCTAATCAGAGTCAGGAAGCTCTACAGCTGGCTTTGATTCCTAGTTTTGCTAATAACATTGCCAGTGTGATCAAACACTTACATGGAAGGACTGATCAAGACCTGTACTAGACATAATTCAAACTGTTGCTTCTACTCACAGGCTGATTGTACCACAGGATATAGTGACAGATTCAAAGTAATTTTGCCTTTTAGAGAAAGTATTTTTGAAATTAGTTGTTGTTTTGATTCTATGGGTGATTATCACAAACAGAGCACTATTGGTTGTCTAAAGGACCTTCTTCAAGATTAGCACACATGATGTATAGCCTTGAGCTATTCTCAAATTAAAATCAAGTTTAGAATTCTGCAACCACATACCCTTGGCCATATCTTTTCCGGAGACTGATTTGCCAGGGCCAGGAGTGTGGATGTGAAATACACCCAGCAACAATCCTTTGCGAACACAGCTTTGGTCTGATCTTGGATTTTCCACACTCATACTGAGCAGGAGCTACAGAATAAGAAGAAAAAAACAAACCCAAATTGATACAAGGAACTTAAGGAACTTTACCATATTTCTGATATATTCTCCATGCACTCAGAAAACTAGAAGGTGAACCTGTTATATTTGTCACTTCAGCTTTTGATTCTCTGCAGGCACTTATATACCATGCACTGCTTGTATTTTTGTTAGGTTACCTTCATCTGGAACACATAAAAATGCCTGGCAATTTTTTTTCACACATACTTCTCAGTGGTCATCAAATTACACATGAATATGTCTACAGTCAGATAGCAAAAAAACCAAAAAAACAAAAAAAACCCCAAAAAACAGATGGGAAAAGAGAAAAAAACAGAGAGAAAGAAAAAATAAATTCTTCCAACTGTTTTAAATGAACTATTACAGAAGCCAGCAATGCAAAAGCTGCACTGGCAGCTGTTTTCAAACTATTCTTAGTGGTACAGCACGTGGAATTCAATCACTGTCTCTGTGGAACAAAATTTTGTCCACTCTTATTTCAGGATCTTTTGGTACTTCACATAGCTCTGAGTTGTTCAAAGAGGGTAGTTCCTATATGCCCATGGGGAACAGACCCGTATCAACACAGAATTTTGAATTTGTTGTCAGCAAAAAGAGCTAACTAAAGAAATTAAAGGAAGAAGCCACATTTTCTCCGTTCTTTACCTGAACAACTGAAAAATAAAAAATAATAATAATAAAAAATATTAGATCTTCACAATTAATAAAATAACCATGTGAATATACTTCTTTTCTTTTTTGATCCCTAAGAGACCTGGCCCAACACTTTCAATGCAGTAGTATTTTTACAGTTACAGCATGTGCATGTTATAAAACACCTTTCTTTTCCTTGTTTTCTGCATTTTGGCTATTTGAGGAGAGCACATTTTCTGCTGTTCACAGATGAGATGATACAGCATCAAGAAAGTCACCCTTCTATTCAGTGGGAGCTGCCTCTCTTCCTGGAATACCTTTTTTTGTTGATAGCCATGAAAAGACTTGAAACCAAAAACTTTATCATTGTACATTTTGTTGCTTCACCTCATGCAGCGTACAATGGATTGATTAATAGTAAGACAGAGAAAGGCATTTAGTTAAATATTTAGGGCCAGATGCACTTTCCAGACATCTTATATGATACAATATCAGAGGAGGAAAAATCTGGTTTACATCCAAGACAGAACGAGAGCTACATGAGATGGGGGTGCAAAAATTTTGCTGGGATAAGAGTATCCCTTGTTCAGCCTGACCACACACCGAGTTGCACCAGGTGACCAGGCAGGAGCAGATGAAATTTCTGCAGGAACAGCTCTATTTCGATACTCTTGGCTCACAAACTCGTGAACTTCAGTGAGCTCCAGCTACACCTTGTGCTGGGTTTGGAGCTTCCAAGGAATAAGCACCATTCTTAAGACTTCAGACACAGATTTTCAGTATCACTTCCCCACAGCCTTAATTTCCAATCTAAACCTATTGCACTGTCTTAGAACAGTCTTTTGGATTAATCACTGAATGTCCTCCAGTTGTCATAAAAGATTACAGGAAAGAAAGACACTAGTCTTTAAAGGAATAATTACGGCACTTGGGAATGTCACAGTATTCCCAGGCTTTTCTTGGGTCTGTTGTGTAGCACCAAGGTCCATTCACATCTCCATCAGGATTCCTGCAATACTGTAACAAAGAATAAAGACACCAGCTGTTAACCAGGGGACAAAAAAAGCCCACCAATGCAAGTTTCAAAATAAAATGAAATTAAATGTGGGAAATATTATTTTCCTTCCTTGAAAATAAGTGATTTCCAATTCCCTTTGTCAAAATTTGTTTCATTTTTATATTTGCTCTGTGAGTTTAGAAAAAAATAATACAAATGAAACCTCTTAAACTGTCTTCAGCCTGTAAGCTTGACAAGTGTAAGCTTGGACCCCTGAGCTCTCAAAAAGTAGAAGATCTTGACCTAGGATGGTGTTTTCAAAAGTACAAAACTGTCTACTCTCACTTCCATTGCAGTTAGTAGGAACAGTACAGTTAGCTCTGAGGTATTTTCACACCCACTCTGGTTGTATGACTCCGGGACAAGTGGGTATTGTGTAAGATGCTCTTGCATAACTTGGTGATGCCCATGAGACCCAGGGGCAGGGGTGTGGTGTTTACCCTGACATGGAGTGCCTGGTTAGCTGAATCACTCTGTAGGTCTTACTGGCCATATTGACTGGTCTTTGCTCAGTACAAACACCTTAAACAGCTGCCCGCTACCAGATACTTTTCTAGTTTCCTTCCCTACATGAAATAAATCTCATGATTTAGGAAAAAGGAGAAAATATGTGCTCTCCTTCCTCAAGAGTCTCTGACAAGAATGAAAAAAAGTTAGGCAGCTTTTTGGAGGGTTTCCCCAGTCTGAGCTAAATTCAGTACAGGGTATGTGATGCCATCAGAGGATTGACTAAGGCAAGCTCTAAAATCATGTACCTGGTGAAAAAATAGTTCAAGCTGTCGATATCAAAAAAGTTCTTCATATCACATACAGAGTTTGTTACAAGCCAGGCAAGTATTGTATATGGGATGTTACAAGTCTAGAGAACCAGTGATGAGGATATGTATAAGGACTAGGGAGCAAATAGGAAGGTTAGAGATGGAGAATGAGTTACAGGATTGGTCATACACGTGTATATCCTTGTCTGATGGTTTGTGGCAAAACTTGGAGGGCTGGGAGAGGGATGTGTGTGGAATTTGTAGAGGATCAGTTCTATATCTCAAGGAACTTGCACTGAACATTGGATCTCTCACCATCTCATCACTGTTACTAAAATCTATGACTCCAGGTGGAGTCCTCCAGGCAGAGATGCTACCCACAGACCAACTCTAGTTAGTCCTCACTAGTGAGAAGCAAATGTTCATCTGAAACCCCCTGACTATGCTGCAGAAACATTCAACAGATCTCCTGGGCATCTGTGTGTCCTGCAGAAGTACAGACTACTCATGTCAACAAGAATTAGCATGATTTGGTTCTTGGATTGAACAGAGGAAAATAAACTAATTTACAAAGATCTGGCATGAAATGCTTGCTGAGAGACCGTGAAGGAGGTGGGCAAAGCTCAATGACAGCAAGTATTAAAAGAACAGCTACTTACATTTTTATCCAGGCCTGCTCCTGGGTGAGTCATTGGAGTGAAATAGTCGTGTGTATGAGGTCTCTGGGAACTCCATTCTTGACAAGTTCTGCCCCTTCCAGTTTTTGCTACTGTGCCACGATAATCTTTACCATTACCAGTAATGCAATCTGTGAAGAAGAAGGAAAATGAAATAATTGTTAGCTGTGAGCTATTAGGCCATGCCCACACTTCATGGTGGTGAAGCAGAAATAAATTTGGGGACATATTCCTAGGACTTATATGTCCTACATATGTCTACAAGGAAAGAAAGATAACATGGTGTTGATGATGGCTATCAATAACATTTTAATTTCTTAAAAAACAACAACAAAAAAAAAAGCAAGCTGCAGCACTTTAACCATCTCCTGGATAACAAAGTTTCATCTAAACTGAATTAAAAGCAAGCTGTCCTGTGGTGTGAAATGGAGCCCTGGAAATGTAGATGCATGTCACAGGAAAAATCTTTTTTTGGAACAGTTGCAAGCAAAATACCATCACCTCTATACCTGCTGTCATTGCTAGTAACCCTCCCACAACAGTGTGATGGTACAAACCATCTGTCTCCTTCTGTTTCCAACATTGCCAGATGCAGTAGATAAAAAATGTGATCTTAAACTAAAATCAAATACAGAGACCCCACTATAAAATTCTACAAGAAAGCTCAGAAAACGAAGAGTGGGTGCAGTATTATGTTAAATTCCATAATTATCTAGAGTTTCCTGTATTTCATCCTCATTAAATTCCCGATAAAGTTTCTATAAACAGCAACTTGCTGGTTATGAACATTTCTATGGGACGTGAAAGTGTTCTTACCAGGTTTTGGCCCCTGTGTTGTCTGAGGGGGTTTTGGTAAAGTCACTTGTACATGGTCATCACACCTCTTCACATCACAATACTCCCATCTCACATGGGGATCAGTGGTGTAGCACCATGGGCGGCTATCAGTATCTGGGTTTCTGCAATAATTCTGCTTCAGGTCCCTACAAATGAAGACATATTCTATTCCCATACATGCCACTACTCTGAGGACAATTTTAAACAACATTTTAGAAATCAGGTCTGCTACAGAGTTAGCATATATCATTCATCATGTACAGCATGCAAGAGAAATCCTTTTTCCAGCAAAAAAAAATCAATAAACTATATGAAGAATATTTAAATATGCCAAATACTTGTTCATTAATGCTTATAATAATGTTTACAAAACCAGATAAGCAAATGCACGTATGTATATTAAAGGTATAATTATTTTTACTTCTTTTTCCAATACATTAAGAGCTTTTAAGAAGATACAGATTTTTCATTTTGGAATAAATAAATAGTATATATTAGGAATAAGAAAATAACACATCCCTTCCTCAAAGTTCTAATGAGCTAGGAAACAAAGATTTAAACTCACAAATAAGCTCATGGAGAGAAACTTTCATTTCAGCAGAAGGGAAAATCTATGATAACTCTTAATTCCTTTAGAAGCTATGTAAAAACAGTTAGTCTAAAACATAATAGTGACAACTGTGGTTTGCTTCAGTATGAGGTTAACAGAAAATATTTCCCCATTAAAAAAGGAAGAAAAGGAAGGGATTATTTTTATCCAGTGTACTCCCTCCCAACCTTTAAAATCCTTTTTGTGTAAAGATGATACAAATCAAAATGAGTTCATGAATGGTCATTGTTCAATGAAACATGGAAGTGGGAAATATACATACGCATTTGGGAACTGGTCTGCCGTTTTGTTATGTCGATGTGGTGACATTGAGCTCCAGGCTTGACATTTCTTTCCCGTGACAGTGAAAGAAGCTGTGCCACGGTAAGTCACACCATTGCCCTTGTAGCACTCCTCAGTAGTTTGAGCCTGCTCAGGCACATCAACAGCTGTAGTGAATAACAGAAACCAGTCTCTTGCATCTTAATATATTATATTTATGCATAAGCATAGAAAGCCAACAGAAAACAAGCCAGAGTATTTCACTGACCTCCACAGCACTCCCTCTGTAACAGAATCCTTCTCAGACTGTAGATCAAAGGGAAGATTCCCAAAAATGATCATAAAAATTTCATGATACGCTAGATTAAAACCACTTGTCTATCAGTTTTGCTGTTATGCATGGAGATTTACTTCAGCTAATGATCCAAATAGTTCACACATGGATCAAACTTCTCCAGCACAGGGGATGTCTGTGGCTTTTCCACAGATGCATGTGTGGAACAAGCTTGTCTTGTGTAAGGAGAATTTTCTTTTGATTGCTTTTTATGGAGTCTTGGTTCAGTGCTCTTAAATTATCTTAGGTTTTATTTTGTATTCATTTTTTTATGAGCTGGCATGTAAAGCTAAATAACTTTTCCATGGAGTGTTAAAAAATTTAGTGGTGGAGGGAACCACCACTTGTCAAAAGGAGATGACCTCTGTTACTGTAATTTTTTGTGAGCTGGGTCAGTATGTGCCTTCAATTTTTTTGCACTTATCCACCAGACCAAACATATCAGCCTGGGCACCACACCAGGCTTAGGGGTTCAACTGATACATAATAATATGGAGATTGACAGCAATAATACAACTGAATAGAGTCACACAAGAATTTTCAAAATAAACCATTATGACCCTTCACTTCCAGATGTCTCCTGTTCTTACCAGGGCCCTCTGGCTCTGTCCCATCACAGGAAGGGATAGTGCAATATTCCCACCGGGCAGTTGTGTTGGTGGTGTAACACCATGGCATCTTCTCACCATCAGGATTTCTGCAGTAGTTTTCCTCTAGGTTTCTGAAACAGAAAACTTGGCTAAGTCTCTCATGTAAATCTAGTAAAGGTTATGAACAACAGGCGTATGTATCTTGCTGCCTAGTTTACTGTTGTATCTACTGGTATGTAACTGCTGCTGTCATTTATTGATGCCATTTATTACATGAATAATTGCAATGCACTGGTATTTTGGATGTGCTAAACCAGACACCTGCTAGATTCGTGGATGAACTAAGAGACTGTATTTCTTGTAGTACTTTGAGGCCAAGAACAGCACAGCAGAAACATAGGGTGAAAGAAGCTAGCCCCAAGTAAATATAATAATTGTAACTTTCTTACTCCACATTGCTTCTGCTAAGCAGCAATACAGTAAAAGGATGAACTGAAGAGAGAAAAAGTTAGTCAAGAAGAGCTTGAAATCCAGAAGAGCAGACAGTAGTATTCACGAACAAAGAAGTGAATAAAAAGAAACAGGCGAAAAAATTGAAAAGATGGAATTCAGCAGGTGATGAACACTGGTGTAACCAAAGAACACTGCAATATAGTTGAAGCAATTCTGTGCTTGGTACTTCTTTAAATAACAGTTGAGGTTTCACTTACTTGCAGGGGTAGTTTTCAGGAGTGCGAGCATGTCTGTGAGGAGATTGAGAACTCCAGTGCTGACAGGTATTTCCTGATTCAGTAACAGATATCTTGCCTTGATAGTCTTCTCCTCTTCCTGATAGACACTGACGCCCTGGTGGAGGAGCTGGTGCAGGGGTTGCTATTACAGAAAATAGGAACTGAGATTAAGCAGTGCCTTCTAGACACAGTGAAAAAAATACACAAACCAAAACCAACCAACCAAAAAACCCGAACTACTTTGAGCTTTATAATTAAGTGGGCTTTTCAGTTTTGTTGGTAGGTAAGGTTTAAAGATCAAAATGTTTGGAATGTCCAAAAGGCAGAGAAAAAAACTAAAAATATCATAACTTTCCTTTCTTCTATTCTAAAACCTTCACAAGCAGTCAGACTGCCAGAAGTGTGTTAGCACCTGATCCTTTACAGCAGCCAGGATACAATACAACCAAGCACTAGCAGCCCCATCAGAACAAAGCTGGAAAGCGAGCAAGTGAAGAAAATTGAGTGAGCACTGTGAAGAAAACTGAGGTGAAAGTGGCAGGCCCATCAGTGATAGGTACTGGTATATAGAAGATATAGAGGTGATGTACTCTAACTGGTGAGAGTCAGAGACAAGAAGGATGAGATGTGGTAAGAAGCCCCAAGGAAGAGTATCATGGCAAGGACAGGCCTTTAAGGGAAAAGAAAATTGATAAGATAGAAAATTGAGATGGGAGAGCAAAACATAAGCCAAAAGATTTTCAGGAAGAGTGAAGCTGGTTGACATCAAAAAAGGAACATCAAAACCACTGGGATGCCTAACCATGGAAAAACAAATCAAGGAAGGGCGATATGTTCCAGGCAAAACCATTAGAAATGCCTATGACAGAAATGTCTAGCCTCAAAAGAACCATGAGAAGTTCATTTCAAGGTTATTATTTTTTTTTCTTTGACATATAAGTCAGCAGTTTTTTATTCTTTATCTTTGGGGTCTTTTCTATTTCTTCCACCTCCTTGCACAGCCCTGAATGCAAGCAGTCTAGATGCCTTTGTGTCTAAATGTCTTTGTGTGTAAAAGTCTAGAAATCAGACTCACTGCAACGAGGAATATCACAATATTCCCAGCGCTTAGCAGGGCTGGTAGTGAAACACCAGGGCCAAGGTTCGCCATCAGGATTACGGCAATAATTCATCTGTAGATCCTTCTCAGGAAAGCTGAATAGGAAAAAATATTTTTCTTTTAAATGTCACTAATGTCTGTAACAATTATGCTGTCTGGGGCAGGGTGGTCTTTGGGTCACTACTGATGATAAACAACCTATCACAGAGACAGACTCACTTTTCTGGGCGATATCCATGAGAGTGAGGTTGCTGAGACTCCCAGCGCTGGCACTTAAGCCCAGACACTGTTGTCGCAACTACTCCGTGGTAGTTTTCTCCACTGCAGTGCATGCACTCTACTGTAGGAGCAAAGGAAAACAAGGGCAAGAGAGACAGAAAGTCCCTGAGGAAGTGGTCAATAAACAGTCATACTCACATGAAGCTCAAGAACCTGATCAGAGCACAAGGCTCAAAGACAGCCTTTTTTTTTTGGCAAAATAAAAACTTATTTTCCTTTGTAAGATGACATCAACTAATTGATTGTGTTTATAATAGTCCATTAAAAAAACAAACAAACAAACAACCACATTATAGACTATAGTTTTCAAAAGAGCTACATTAATACTACTGAGTTATAACTGAAAATCTGTGTCTTGCAGCTATCATGTTTTATTGACTTTTGCACTAGCAACTGTCATTTAGTTCAATTCAAGGATTACAGTGGGTGAATATACTGTTTTTTATCTAGGGTAAAAAAAAAAAAAAAGCCTGTAGAGCCATTTTTGGGGTCTTCTGATATCTTCCTTGTTAGTGTTGAAAATGCCTTTGGAAAGCTTCAGGTTGAACTAAATACAAATTTGAAACAAGTACTTGATTAAAAATAAAAGTATCTGAATAATTTCACATTCTTGAACACATCTTCCAATAAAGAACAGAGATCAGTATATGTATCCTGACCTTCACACTCTGGGATGTTACAGTAATCAAATCTGGTATCAGGATCTGTTGTGTAACACCAGGGTCCCTTTCCATCTTTATCAGGATTTCTGCAGTAGTTTTCTTCCAGTCCTGCATTGGGATATTTTTCAGGCGTGTAACTGGAACAGAATTTAAATGGGATTAGAGGAACAAGGAAAGTGTCCCAAATGTTCAGCTGAGGACTCTCAAAATGAAATCTTTATCTGAGGACCATAGATATTGTTTGTTAGAAGTCTCCTAATTGCTACTGCATGCCATTGCTGAAGAGTTAGAAGTGCCATAGTTATAGCCTCCAAAATACGGTGCCTCTAAGGCCAGTCATGTCTTTCATACTTGCATTTATTCCAGCTATTCCGTTTTCATTGTTTTGCTCAACAGAGGTACCATTGTAGCATTTAGAGAAAAGTCTCCTCTGGGACATGTTCCCTGGGAGACACAGTGAGAAGATACTTGCAGAAACATGAGAGTTCTCTGTAAAATGAATGCTATGTCATCTCATAGGAAGTTATTAATAAACCCATTTGTGTACTGTTCATTAAATACAGGTAATACTGCCCTGTTAACTGTCTGCTGATTCACTGATAAAATGATATACCTCTACATCATTCATTGCATGTTATGCCTTTAGCCAAGTGAAGAAGTCATTGCCCTGCTGAGATTAATGGAAAATTCTTGTTTCAGCAGAAATAGGTGGTTCTATCTAGAGCATTTTGCTCGTGTAAGGACCACAAAACATAAATGCAACTGACAAGACTGACAATGTCCTTATTGACCATGTAGCTCAAATTGCAGGTGTCTGAGATCAACTCAGATTAGAGAACTATTTTATTCTAGGAAGTGTAGAAAAATATTTTACAATAAGATCTTGAACACAAACCAAATCACTTTTAAGACTATTTAGCACATATAAATGTCTTTTGAATTTCAGAAAAACATACAAACGTATATATAAAGGCCTTACTTTGGTTTATGGGGGGTATTATCGCCCCACTTCTGGCATGGCACACCTTTCTGAGTTTTGGCTTCTGTTCCTCTGTAATCCACACCATTTCCCTCCTTGCATTCTAGAAGATAAACTGAAATAATAGGTGCTTAATTAATCAGTAACATGACATGATATTATCATATATAAAATCCATTTTTATGCTAATACATTTATATACATTTCATCATATTTTGACTTCCTTAAGTCATCAAAAATAGACAGCTTACATTGTAAATGAAGTATTTAGGTGGGTTTTTTAGGTGTTTTATTGTTATGGGTATGGTTGGACTCGGTGATCTAGGAGGTCCTTTCCAACCATGAATATTCTGTGATTCTGTGATTCTGTAAAAACCTACTAGTTATCTGATATCTAAGTTGGATTAATTAGCATTGAAAAATTTATGTGAGAGCTAAAAAATTCCAAACCAAAATTACAGAAAATCAAGTATAACACAACCTGGTTCTTTTGAGAACATACTATAGTAGATTTAAAAAATAAAATATGGTTTTAATATTTAAATACACACTACAACAAAAGAGAAACACATTCTCTTTTTATTGCCTACTATGATGATGATGATAATTATACACAATAATTAAAATTAAAACTTAAAAGAGAGCCAGCTGAATTCAGCTGAAGAAGATATCAAGACAAAATCACAGTTACATACCCATAGCATTTTACCAGATTAAATAAGCAGTTTTTTCAAGTTCATATAAATGCAGGTGAAATTGTTCCACTAAAGGTCACCACATGATGAATGAGATTAATTCACGATATGCTAAAACAATGACTCTGTGCTTTGCAAGTTAAAATGGGTAGTTGGTTGAAGGTGCATATCATATATGCTTTAGTACTCTTAGATTTTGGAACTTAATAGTACCTCCATGAAAAAAAAAAAAGGAAAAGGAGTGAAAGAATTAGTAATGAAATCTTATCTTGATATAAGTCAAAGGGAATTTTAATGCTCAGTAAACTTGGAGTTTGTAGCAGTAACCTTAAAAACATTTAATAGTTTTAAATTATTAATCATTATGTTAAATGAGAACTGAAAGCTCAATGTTGTAAATTTTTTTATTTTTTTTTTTTCCCAGAAGGAGGGAGCAACCATAACCCCATTGTATCTTTTAGGATTTTCCTGGGAGGACTGATAATCACCTTCCTCAGACCTTCCATATCTGCAGTTTTAGGGAGAGCACTACATCCTCTGTCTTGGAAAACTAAGCAGGTAACTAGTTTAACATTTCTCTATGTACAGGGCATATTTTATCAGCCAGTTCCTCCTTTCAAGCTGAAATAAAGCAATCTGTCTTTTAGGCTGTGACCTGGTTTGTCTCAATGTTTTTAAGTAGTGTCCAAATCAGATATTTATGGAGATCCTGTTTTGCATAACCTTTTCTCAGCATCAAAGTTATAACAAATCTGACATACAAACAGAAGATTAACATAAATCTGGAGAAATAATGCCATTTAGCGTATTTTTGTCTTGTCAAAATTAAAAAGAACTAGTATTTGAATATGAAAAAAGGTTCAGCAATTCTGTGAGCCAACAGGTAGTTTAGATCTGGATTTATAGACGGACCTTTAGGCATGTCTTTATTTCAATGCATATATATGGGCAAGTTCACTCTAGAAATTTTATCTGGAAACGACTGAGATCCCTCAAACAATTTTGCAATACATTAACGTTAAAAATCTCAATAACTGAATGTTGAATCAGTCAAGTGCTGACTCTGTTTGTTTGAATAAACTTTTGACCGTTTATATAACCTTTAGGGTTTTTTCTTTCTAATGACAAATAACTAACTTTGATCCCCAAACTCAACCCATGTCCTTTGGGTTAACTATTTACAAACAAATATGCAGATAACAATTAATTCTTACTAGTTTTTCTCTAAGCTATAGAAGGTTAACTTCCTTTTATATAGTATATATCATAGAAAAAGTAATTTTTAAAACTGAATTTTGTGCCATTTGTCATCCTTTTCTTTGAGTGCAAAGACAGAGAGCAATTAAGTCTCATTAAGCAATTGCTTCAATTGAAAAAAATAATGTTGGTTTCACCAACAGTATTGCAGAAGCATCTGGGCATGAGAAATTAATTTACTTGAAGTATCAGGAGAGAAGAAACTGCTGAAGACAGTGATGTAATCTACCACAGTAAAAGCTACATTTTCCATTCTCTACTGCAACAATGGATGCTATTAGAATGAACACATATTTTAGAATGGACACAATTATTTTATATTTTCTGCAAATAAGAGATAAACAACAAAGAAGACACATACACAATAGGCTGTGTTTTTGATGTTCATGATATCTAGGTCCATATTTTGTTCTCTGTAGGTAGATGTGCAATTTTTTGACATTTCAGTTATGTAAAACTACAGTTTTCCGCACCTTTACTGATGGGGGTTCTGTTTTTCAAGAAACTAAAATTCATGCCTGTGACCTCAAATGGCTATAAAGATTCAATAATATATCCTCACTGAAATTGCAGGACTCTCATCCAGGTCCTCACTTCAGCAAATCCAAGGGATGTCTCAAAAATACATCAGAATCACAGTCTAGCTCTTAATCATGGTACTGAATCAAAATCAGTAAGGATTATTTAAGTTTTTTGTTCAGTCTTTAAACTTTATTGCTTGCCAATTGATCTGTTAATTTTTCTTTCTGCAATAGGAAATGCAGAAGATTTCTTAGCATTACTTAATCATGATTCATAGAAATTCCCTCCAGCTTCTGGATATAATAAAAATATATCATGTTCAAAACATTAAATTACCTATCAATTACATATAGAAAAAAGAAAAGGCAGCTCGCTGTAGGCTTCAGAAAAGATCAGGTTGAAAGTACCCTTACTTGGAGTTTACTGCCTGTGGACCTTAGTATTTAGAGAGCCAGAAAGATGCTAGAAGACTAATCAGGGTGGGGGGGAGGTACAACTGCTATATGAGCAATGTGGCAAAAAAGGGCGATAGTTAAGGGCTGACCTACTCACTTTATCCAAATCAGTGAAGGCTTAGCCCTCCTTTACAATAGGGTTATGTGAGTCCCACTGGAAAGCATATCTCAGTGAAATAATATAAAGAAGATAGAGACATACTTCTTTTTTCGTAAAGAACTGCATTTGTTCTCCTGAATATCACTGCTGTTTTGGTGTTCTCAGCCAATGTTAAACACTGTTGGTCTTTACTGGTGAATAAGAAGGCCCTGTTGAAATTAAGAGAGGAGAGCAATGTAAGACACAATAGCTGAATGTGTGCATTGATTTCCTGAACACCTTTTCTAGTATTCAGTTAAAAACATAGCAAGCACTGCACTTCAGTGATATTTTAGTCATGTTCAAAAATCACTGAGTATTGCAGCTCCCATCATCAGTGGTGACTTTGACTCCTAAGTCTTCATACCAAACTTAGGCTGAAAGGGAGCTACATGAACAAATTATGAAAAGGAATAAAAAGGAAGGTTTATAATGCACCAGATACTCCAGAGAACATGCTGAAGAGGATATATGTACAAGGGACCTTGACTTTATTTAAAAAAAATTAGTGGTCATTCAAGAAGTGAGACATTCTACTGTATTTAGCAGTTACCATGGAACAGGTAAAACACATCAAGCCAGACCTTAAGTTACCTTGTGATAACTGTTCTGAGTCATTATACGTGAAACAATGTAAGCACTTTGGAAAACATTGCTGTTTGTCTTTTCAGCAAATGCCTAGGCTGTAAGTCTGCAAAACTAGAGTGGATGGTGTAACCTTTACAATAGCATCTAAGGAAAACTCTTGACAGGATAAGCAATTTCTACAGCTGGCTTTTCTGAAACAAAAAAAACCCCAAGGAGCAATAGCAGCATGGTATTCAGTGGGTAGGTCTATACCAGGGAAGCAAATACTGACAAAGCCCATCTTGTAGCACTGTGACCAACTGGCACGGTCCCAGTATGCCTGTCCTTCTAAATTTGAATGGCCTCCCCCCAAAGGAGAGAGATCACATCTGTATCACAGCTGGCAACACTGTCCATGAACTCATGGACTGGGGAGTGCTGGCTGTCCTGGATCAAAACTACGCTGCAACCTTGTCTCCCCTGTCTAGGCTCAGCTATTAGTAATGTTACATTTACAAGTAGGGATGTAGCTAACAAGCTAACACTGCTAAGGTGGGCTGACAGGTCTGGAGTATTGATCTGAACTCATTGATCTGAAGAACTAATGTGAGGGCACTGTAGTGCTGGCCTGGTCTTAAAGTTCTGCCTAATACTTACCTTTCTTGCCCTAGATCCTTCCCTGGCAGATAACATCTGTTCTTTATTGATTGCAATAGATCCCACATAATTAATTAGGGAGGCAAGGAAAACACACCCTGATGTTATTCCAGTGTCAGCTGATGGTAGGTTCAGACCCAAGGCAGAGGCTAAGGAATGGTACTGTCTGAACGGGCCTCAAAAGGGAACACTAATCCTCTGCAAACTGTAAATATATAAATATACAGACCTGCCCTCTCTGTCTTCCTCCCTACCCTCCTGAGCCAAGTACTACTGAAGCTCTGCCCACTCTTTGTGGTTTTCAAAGAGGGGGAGTCAGAACAAAGAAACAGGTGGTTCATCACACAGTCAGCAAACCTCCATTATCCTTCAGGGTTACACCTCTTTAAAATGTCTCATTTTTGCTTTTGATTTAAAGCATAAAGTTAATAAAACACATTTAAAAAGTCAGTACCAGGGTATACTTGCCCTGAATAAAAGCCTGATGGATAATAAAGTACTGGAAACAGTCTTGCAGACAGTCTGCTGAGTTCAAAAATGTATGCTGCAGAAGGGGCAGATCAAGAACTCATGAAGATAGAAGATAAAACCTCTCTGCCTCATATGTAAGGACTGCCTCCCACCACAGCTGCCTGCTGTACTTATGAAGTTCAATAGACTCTGAGTCTTTGGAACAGGAGGCTCAGAAGCCTTAGGCTCAAAGTGACAGGCTCCCCTGAGGCAGGAGCTTGAGCAAAAGCCAATTATACAGACTGGTCAACATATTTTGCACTTTCTAGCCCCTTGGTTAAATGGATGGTTAAATGCAAGAGCAGAGGGAGGGCTTGGCTGGAAGTAGGGTTTAGGATCATCAAGGTTTAGATGGTCATCTCTTTCTCAAAGTAAATAGAAATTACATAAGCCCAAATTCTAGTAAAATTCAGAATAATGGGCGTATCTGCAAGATAATAGGTAATACAATGAACATAAGCAATGCCATTATTGCTGCCCTAAATTTCAAAACAATTAATTATGGCTCTATTGCAAAAAGAGTGCAGGAGTCTTGATAAAACCATGTCCATTTGGTTTTCAATGTGCCAAGCTGTGCATCAAGATATCATAGTATTTTCTGACAAAAATTAAGCATTATTTTCTTTATTTCTGATGTCTTCATCCATATGCCCCAGGCATTGTGTTTCTATGTACCTTTTGTTTTTCCAGTAAACCTCAGACACACATACTCCTAAGAAATCCCTCAAAATTTCAGACCACTGACAAATAAGGCAGACTGCTCCATCATCTGCAATGAACAATATATATGAGATGCAGTGGAAATTACCTGCAAGTAAATTGACTTTCAGTTTCACATTGTTCCGCACATTCTTCTTTACTATTTGTCTTATAAGTTTGCTTCTTTATGTTGAGCAGCCAAGCTCCCTCTGTTTTCACATAGTTGTCTAGTATATTTCCTTGCACTGAAAGGAAAAACAAGGGAGGTAAATATGTGAATGCTCATGTAATTTATTTCAAACTTACACACTAAATTCTTTGTCACGCAGTTGAGTAACATCATTACTTAACTGCTGGAATAATTGGGTTAATGGAGACAAAATATGGGTAGATCTTACCTTCCTAGTGTGGTAGCATCACTGAAAACTCAAGGTAAGGCAAGACAGAGAAATGGCGTGAACAGTGCTTTGTATGATTCTGAAAATCATAACAAGTAACACAAACCTAGGGTATAAAGTGATGGGAACAGAGAAGATGACCCAAGGAATGAAAAAGTGCTTCAGAAGGAAAATATTGGTCACCCATACATTGGAGAAAGTGGAGAAATAGGACTCAAGAAGGATCTGAAACAGTGATTGCCTATTGCTGATACCTATCCTGTGGAATGACTTCAGTTTTATCAGCCACCCCACAGCTGCCTCTTTTCAAGTGCTCTTGCTCTTGCGAGAAATAAGCCATTCTCAGTCACTGGGGTTTTCACCGTGTTCTGTTTGTCATTTTTGTCATAACTCTGTATTGAACTTGCTTCATAATCAAGGTAGTAGATGTTCTCTTCCATTGCAGTGAATTAACACTAGAGATTAAACTAGTAAACAAATTCACCTAACATCCCCTGGGCTACAGTTGCATGTGAAATATATATAGGATACTAAAAAGTATATCTATGTTTAGCAGTAAACTCCAAAGATGTTCAAATACAATCCTTCTTGTAAAGGACTTTGCTACTTAGTATTTTCTTTTGCTGTTACAGCTATGCATCTCTGAATGCTTAGCTATAGTTTACAGCATGTGACTTTCAAGACTTCCAGCTCCAAGGTCACAGAGTTGTACAAGTCCTGTGATTTTTACAGTTTATCAGATAAGCATATGACTCTACTGACTAAGTTTGGCTCTGGGAGCTACCTGTTCTGCATGGTTTCAATACCAGACAGACAGATGGCCCAAGGTCTTTGCAACATGTCTCAGTCCTGCTTTGTGGCTTGGTTTTGTGTCTGGCTTTATGCAATTGCTGAATAAAAGGCATACAGGCTATGAAACAGACCCTGGCTTCCCCCTTATGCATGACAGTCATGATGAAGAGAGGGACTTCTTCTTTCTTCATCTTCTTCTTTCTTCATCTTCTTCTGACCCTTCTCTATCTTGGACCTTGCTCAATGTCAACTGGAGGGACAGAAAACAACCTCCACCCACTCAGATCCACAGCCTGTGAATGGGGGACTCCACAGGTGTGTTCAGTGAAATGTCTTTCAGGCTGAGGAAGGCAACAACTCCTCTCTTTCCTGAGTAACATCCTATTGTAGTGTGAAGGAAGCTCATATGCTTCCTGGTACAGTTAAATTAATCTGATTGCTAGCTCATACTGCAGTCAAATCTTTTCTTTAAGATCATTTTGCATTTATGAGACAGAACTGATAAAATAGGCACAAAAGCCAAATTACGCTTCCTCTAATACCACTGCAAGCCAAGAGAAGTTACTGGATGTCTTTTCCTGCATATAGACTAAGGAAGAGTTTGGCCCTAAGGGTTGTCAGTTTAACCTTATGCACAGAAGAAAAGGATAACTGCAGGGGAAAAAAAAAATAAAAAAAGAGAGAAGGAGAAACATGATACAATAAAATTTAAAATTTCATGTGACAGGCACAGGAATCTCTGGATCCACTGGTTATTTTGAAACAAAAAGGACTTTAGGTAGGAATTAGTTTTAAGAGAAAACATTAAACTAGGTTAAAACAATATCATAAGGATGCTGTAATGTTCTCCATGAAGACAAGAAATACAAGAAAAGAATTCCTGTTACGGCACCGTTTCCATGCAACCTTATTTCTGTTCTGTTTGGACATTTTGCAATAGTACTGTCATTATAATTACACATTTAATTGTAAAAATATTGACAGGGTCATAATTTATTTGCGTCATAAAAATATTTTTTCTTGTTTTCTGTTATAATTAAATTGCACGACATACTATAAGAAAAAAAAGAAAATAAAGCATATGCAAGCTGAATAAAAATGCAGTACTTTTTTTTTTTTACCATTTTCCTATGGAATTTTTCAGTGTTAGAAAGATGTATTACTGCTGTATTCAGAAATGCAAATATTTACTGTCGTTCGATAATGAATTTGCAAAAAGCAGAGTATTGCAGACAAATGCCCAAATCCTATATTTTCCTCCTCAGTTTTAAATTGTTACTTATTCAGGAAGTGTATTTGATTCTTACTATGCATTTGAACGTACTCAGATCTTGTGTGTTACAAATTATTTTGCACTAGCTTCCACAGAAATAGTCTTGCAGCAAGCAACACCCTTCTTCTTTCTTTGCAGAAGCTAACACTGACCAGACTTTGACCTCCTTACCAGATGGAATGAACAATTTTCTGTTAAGATTGCAGCTATGAAAAAGACTGAAATTCTATCGTGTAGAAAATTATTTGCTTTTCTTTGTGATTTTGCTTTTGACAATACATTTAGAAATTTTAAAACAATCAAAATAAGGATTGCAGTACTTGGCAATAACAGAGACATGAAACAAACCTAGAATAATAGGCTGCTGAAGCCAGACACAGCCATGTCTTTGTATCAAGCCTTTCATATGCTGCTTTCCAAGGATACCCCCATTTCTGGCCATGGGGCATGTTTGCAGGGAGCCATTAGTACCACACACAGACACC
>JANHGN010011324.1:84878-95963 GCA_024605025.1 Megaceryle maxima
ATCAATGCAAGACTGGGGTGTGTGTGAACTATAGGAGCTCATATAAGAGCTCCAAAGGGTAATTAGTGCTATGGAACAGATACATGGGTAGCTAGGAAATATGAAGATATTTTTACTTTATTTTCAAAGCCAACCAGAGTGACAAAAGTGATGCTTACATATCCCAAATTTACAGAGCCAGAAGAGAAAAATAATATCCTCCAGAGAGGATATTTTTTCAGTAGTGGAAGTTTTGGTCTTTGAGATGTGAATTTGTTCTGGCTGTTGCCAAATAAAAGAAACCAGCAGAATAAAGCCAGACAGCCATATGAGAAGCAGAAAGGTTAGAAAGTGAGCAAACCAAGTGTAATCTTTATAGTAGAAAGATCCAAAGATTCACTACTGGGGTTTCTGTGTTACTGGAAAAGTATCTGGAAAAACAGGGCCTCTTGCTAATTGCCTTCAACAGAGCTGTAAAGAGCATTAATGCCATAGAGAATCTGACAGAAGCCTTTACTGAAGGCTTAAAAATAAGCAGCTGAAGAGAGAACTCAGCTGTAAATACTTAGTGCCCAATTCAGCAGCCATGGCATTTAGCATTCAGTGTCCTAGAACTCTTTGTACATGAGGGGCAACTTTATCATGTCACTGCTATGTAGGAGGACAGAAGAATTTCCTAGACAGAGAGCTTTGGAGAAACCGTAGCTAGGTTAAAGAATGATGTACAGCAGAGCAACCCTGTGGGCAGCTTTGACTCTTGCTTGAGTGTTCCAGCATGTAATACCAAGCACCAGCACTGCTTTGGGAAATAGTTCAGCAAACCAGTGATCTGCTGTAGCCTGCTCTGCACTTCTGTTAGTAGGAGAACATGCCCTGTATGCATCCTTGTCCCTTCTTGATTTTGCGGTTCTCCTAGTGTAGTACAATTGCTACAGTGCCTGAGAATGGTAGTCAGTCACTCTTTATATATGGAGCTGTACTACAGAAACAGAGAAGCAACATCTAATAGGGCCTGAAATTCAACTTGTATGTCTATTTTTCTTCTTAATGTTGTTTTCTTCTTGGAAGAATCTATTAAGGAAGTGAGTATCTGTTTGCACACAGAGTCCTCAAAGACTAGTGCCCGACAGGTCATGACTACACTTCACATGGGTTTAGCAGACAAGTAGTTCCATCTCTGCTGAACCAAATCACAGGACTCAGTTGTGACTGCTGTTCTGCAGTCCATGCAGAGGTGGGGTTGTTGAACTCTTATCACTCCTTGGTCTCACAGGTAATGGTGTTGCTTAACCCTTTCACCACTCTGTTCAAAATGTTTTGAGTTACTGGGGAGTTCTTGGATGAGGGTGAGAGATATCTGGCATCAGAATGTGGAAGAGAAAAATGAAGAAAAGAAGCAGAACTGCTATTCTACTTCTGGCTAGAAAAGCAGAGGAGAGAACGTGTGGAGAGAATTTTGTGCCTCCAAAGACCCCAGAAAATGGCTGTTATTTGCAAGGTTCTGTTGTGTTATTTTTTACACACACAGTTATATACAATGATATCTGCAGCAGTGTATTGTTTACTGATGGTTCCAGCTAGTGATGAAATCTTCTGTCTGGAAATGTCACTGTTTCAGAAAAGAGGGATGGGCAACCTCATATACAATATATATATTAAAATTACCAGTGTAGCTTCTGCCTGTCACTTAAATGTAGGTTTATTCCCATGCTTGTTCTTGACTCATTAACTTGCATAAAGGAAGGAAGTTCTAACCAGTTTAATCTTATTGAAATGGAATGCTAAAAGGGCAGGACAGCAAATGATGTTATATTCCATTCAAGGCTGCTTGGAATTGGGTCAGTTCAAGCCACCTGAGTCAATGAGATTTCCAACAGTAAGCAAGGTGAGAATATCACCTTCAGATTTAGTTAATAGTTTGGCAGATTCTCTGTGTGTGTCTGCATGTATGAGTGTGCGTGTTTATGTGAGTATAACATACAATAACATCTTTCATTACAAGCAGTTTATAAAGTGTTTACCTGGTTTCAGTTTAATAGATGTATAAACTCCCCTTATTATTTAATCATTTTTATGTCCCTATGCAAAAAGAGTTTGTCATTAGATTCCACAGCATGCATTGGCTGGAGACAGCATTGGAAAAGTTGTTTGTTTGCTTTTCTGCCTGACTCTCATGTAAACTCCTGAGCTAAGATCAGGAAATTTTGCATTAGAAAGCATGAAAAATTTGTTGATCAGCTTTATTGTTTGCTCCTATTATGTTTTCACTTAAAGTATATTTCTGAAAAATATGCCATTTACATATGCCATGTGTCCAAAAGACCATAGCATATCATGGTCTTTTTTTGCTAAAGAAAGTGCAGAAATGTAAGAGTCATCATAAACAATGAGGTGGAAGGTGCATGAAAGTAGAGTGAAAACTCAAGAGATGATACTGTGAGAGTTTGGAGTTACCTTCATAACTATTTTTCCGAAGTTGTTTTCAAAGTCTGCAAGACCTTCCCTACTTACAAACTGCCCATTAGTTTTGTATCATCTCATATAAGACAGCATCTTGAAGGAATTGCACTCAGAAAGGCTGGAAGTGCTGCAGTTGTCTACAGACCTAAGGTACAGAAAACAAAAAACCATCCGGTGGCACATTTACAAGTGTGACAGAGTAAGAACATGCAGTGAACTGAAGAAGGCCCAGGAAGCACAGGTGAAACAGAAGGAAGGCTACTTGTGTGCCAAAGATGCAGGGTGCCATCGAATGACAAAGTGCTGGTGTTATGAGTAGAATGAGGGTCTAAGTTCTTAACTTCTATAACAATGTTTTGATACAGTTCAAGTAGTAATAAGTTGCCTTGCAAATATAAAAATAGATTTATTATTTAAACACAAAAGACTGCAAAGTGTAAGAAGCCTTGCCAGAAGTAGTGTATCACTTCGTTTCAAATCCAGGACAGGTGACTGATAGTAAATCAAGAATTGACATGCTGCAGGTGAACAGCTAAAACAGCAGCAATTTTCTCAGCTGGAGAAAATAATGCAGGATTTCCAAACTGTTTTCTGATAAAAGCTAAAAAAAAAAAAAAAAAAAAAAAAAAGGTCACAAAATAACACCCAGAAAACACTTAAATAACAAGGGAACCAATTCAAAGAAGATTCAGAGTATATTGTAAAATGAAGGCCAAAGACATTCTTCAGCCCCTGAAAACAACCTGTGGCAAGAGGATGGACTGATAATGAATGACATGGACTTCTGGGAAAGGAACCTGATTTCCAAATATGATGTAAAGTGATATGAAAATTGTCATATTTATTAGATTGTCCAGGGACAACTGTACTGACAGTCACTCCAAAAATAACCAAATAGGATTGAGAGGTACTCTGAAAAGAGCATCTGAGAAGAATGGCTTTTTTTAAACCTTGAAATCAAGAACAATAGCCTTGGGTTTACATGAAACAACAGCAGCATTTCAATGACAAATGTGTGAGATTGTTGGATTCCATGAGAAGTATGCAGCTGCACATATCTGTGCTACTGCAATCTGTGAATGACAGGCAGACTGTACAAAACTTCTGCAGGCAATGGTATTGCTAGGTTGGCAGACCCCCAGCAGGCACAGTTCAGCATCTACTATCAAAAGACAGTATCAAATACCTGAATTTTCCATTAGGAAATGCCTATAGGAACTGAAGAAAGGCTTACAGGCACCAAGACAAAAAGGAACAATTTCAAGGTCTGGGCAGTTATTACAGGGAATTTGTGCCAATGTGTTTTGAAGGGACAGCACTACTTGCAGAGCTTACAGAAACAACAGTATGAGGGGAATAGAAAGCAAGTGCCAGATGGCTGCAAGCCTTTCATGTGCTCCAGGAAACACTGCATTCAACAGGTTCTGAAAGTATCCAAGTTTACTGAGAATACAACTCAAAAAAAAAAAGCATTTGGAGCTGTATTACCACAGGAGAACTAGAGAGAGATGCACTGAGTACTATATCTGAGCAGAAAACTTGTGCAACCACAGAGTGTATTATATTGGTATCAAAGCAAAAAGAGTTGTTTCTGGGTTCACACTTTGGGTTCTTCTCCAACTCTGTCTCGCAGAATAACTAAGTGAGGTGAACAATAACAACAGGCTGCAATGGTGGTTGTAGCCTGAAACATGCTCCCCTGTAACCACCTGTTATATGTTCAGCTGATTACACAGGGAAAAAGTGGAAAAGACCCACCACCACCTCCAGCTCCTCTGGGTCGGAACACAGAGGTCTGTGACAGTGTGAGAAACTCCATGCTAAGGGCCACATTCTTTAAAAAGTTGGCCTGTTTTTATTGCGGTCGTGGGGTTACACAACCAAGGGCAGACTGGATGGAGTGAGGGCAGGAGCTTGGAGATACAGACAATACAATATTCAGAACTTGGATGGAATCCAAGAAAAAGATGCTGTCAAGGAAGACTGGGTTAAAGAACAGCTCTTCAAACAGTACCATGCTGAAAAAAGGAAAATTATGAATAGGTAACAAGGGAAAACATAAAGAAGTGATCGAGAAGATCAAGGAGTGAGTAGGGAGTCTGCAAATTGTTTTTTGTTTTTTTTTTTTAACTTTAGCTTTTTTAAAGATCTCAAAATGAGTTTATAGAACCTACTGGATATAGATTTACAATATACTTTAAATCAAGCATTCATCTGGAAGACACTAAAAGTACAGAACTGCTGGTTCAGATTACCAGTCCATAGGAGGTGTACATTTCTTCTGCTATTAGATCAATGCATACACTGTGTGGAAGTGATACATTCTTAAGTGATACATAAAAATTGGAATAACAGCTGAAAATTGTGGAACTAGTTTTGGTACCTGACTTGGAGTCAATGGGATAGGTGGGTTTCTGTTGATTTCTGATGCTGTTGGAACATACCCCACTCAACAATTTCCTTTGGCCACTGCAGTTCTGCTTGAGAAGTCTTTCTCTAGCCCAGCCTTTCCTGACAGCTTTAATGGCAGGCCTTTTCCATTGCTCTGGGTAGTGATCAGGTCAGGTCCCATGGCTCTGTGAGGCTTGACTAACCTGGAGATGCCCTTTCTTTCTCCACCTCCCTGCTGCAGAGCACACAGGAGCATGAGCTGCCAAGCCTGGTAAGGCAAGCACCAGTGCCCTGGCACCCAGCTTCACTTGTCCAGCCCTCTAAGACATCCTTGCTGCTTCTGGAAATAAACTGAAAGAACAGGGTTTTTTTAATTCCTGAACTGTATGTCAGGGATGAACTATTAGTGTCACGAGTGAGAGAAGCAAGTGCCTTGCAAAAATGTTAACTATATTGTATGCCATCCAATTCTTCACTTTGCCCACTGGAGTAGATAGTTGTTTCTCCATGCAAACATCTAACCTAGGAAGGTTAGATGATTGAAGGTTAGATGATTGCACAGTGCAGGACAAAGTTCTCCTTAGGTGGTGAGAGTGGGGGGAATTAACCCAAAGAAGAAGCGACCCCACCTAGCCTTCATCCAGCTCCTGGCAGCACAGACACAGTCCAGCTTGGCCTTTTCTTACCCAAGGCAGGAGCTGAGTTTGGTTGCTACTTTCTTATTTCTGAAGCAGCAACAGAAGGGGGACCAGATGCCAGTGATGGGTACAGGCACAGGCCTGATTTGGAATAAAGAGAAAAGTAGGTGTCTAAACAAAGAGGAAGCCACTTTCATGAATTGAAATGTGTCTCAAAAGAGAGGGGTGAAGTGGGGACCTTGCAGCTAGTGTCACATGCAGCATGGTTGGCTTGCCTGGGCACAATACAGAATCACTGAATTGGTCAACTTGGCTATTACTTTGCAGTAACTACTTATTCTCAGACAGTAGTGATATTTATTTAAGATTCTTATGAATTACTACAATTTTAAAACCATACTTAGAATGCTGTTTCTGACACAGGGACTACTTTCCAGAAATGCTAGCCAGCATCCAGATTCAGTGGGCAACCATTGCATTCTTGATCCAAGAAACAAAATTAGGAATTCGGACAAAAACAGGATTTGATGGCTGGGTACAGTCCAGTCCCCAAGAGGTGACTCCGTATTGGATAAATCTGTCCTTATCTTGGCAGACCAGAGGTCCTCCAACTTCTGCCTAGGAAGGAGAAGAGAGAACAAGATTAATCCTGTAGTGAAGTAGATGCTAGACATGTAAACAGCAAAATACCAGCAGGAATAATATTGTGGTAATTCTGAAGGCCTCAAAATACGTCTGAGGCAAGGGCTATAGAGAGAGGGAAAGTGTTTTATTAGACCTGCTGAAATAAAAAAAAGTGAGGGAAAAAAAAAAAGTTGTTTCCAAGCATCCAGGCCATTCCCCTGATCTGAAGATTTATCAATAATGGATATGGGAAATTCCCCAGATCACTGTGAGGCCACAAACACACTGAAAAAAAGGAAGTTTCTTAATTTTCCGCATCTTTCTGACCTACTTGATCCTGGACAAAAGAAATTTAAATTTTTCTACTGCTGTTCTCTAAAATCCAGGTATGGCAGAATATGAATACGTATGTCCAGTGACTTGTGAGCCTATCAATGTCTGCAAAGCACTGTCCAAACTCTCAAAGTTATCACTTGCACTGGCAGTCTTGAACACCTGCTCAGACAAATCAGTCAGCATTTGCTTTCTGACTCGGTCACCAAGTGGCTATCAGTTTTTTATTGAAAAACTCCCAACATAATAGCATCCACTGGTAAAACCACATTTTAAAAGTCTTTTCATATACTTGTGGAAATTAGAAAACTGGAATCACTTCAAGCTTTATTTAACCAAGGGATTAAACAAAGACATGGTACAGGCTGCACCAGAAACAGTCACTAGTTTCCCCTCTGTCTCTAGGAACAAAGGGAAGTCCAGGTAGTATATTATGGGCTTTATTTCAGGTGAAGTGGGATATTGACAACACTAGGCTCATATGAGTAGGATATGTCATCATGCAGTTCTGAAAAGAAGGTGAAATGACCCTCTACCATTTCCCAGCTATTCTGGTTGACGGTGTAAGTGAAGAAAAAAATGCTATGTATACCTCAGTTCTTATGTTTCATGCAGAAGCCTTGAGTTGCTGAAGCTACTTCTGAGCCTTGAAAGTACAAATTTTCATTTGACCTGCTTGCAGTCAAAGCTAGATTACTCTTACCTTGCAGTTATCTATGCTTCCAAAAGTAAATCCACCACAAAATTCATGATTTTTGACACGTCCGTTCAGAAATTCAGGGCGATTACATATTCTATTTTCAAGCACAGGGATTTCGACATCTTTTAATCTGTTGTCTGTATCGATACCTTTATGAAAACCAAGAAAATATAGCAGTTACAGATGGTAGCCTGGGTACTGTGCTCCAGTGAAGCCTCAGTAATGAAAGCACTGGGATTTGGCTGTATCTCTACTGTAGTCTCTGAACTCCTTGAAGGACCTTGTAAAATCTTTTAACTTTTTTGTATTTGGATCATACCTACTCTCAATAAACAAAGGTTGTTCTTAGCAAAGTGTGACTACATAAATAAAAACAGATGCTTAGTATTCTGAGTCATTGTGTCAGTTTGTAGTCTTTCATCATGGTTCAGTAGCAATGGCTTGTTTAGGGAGAAAATAAAAAAAGACTAGTTCATGATTGCATGAACTACTTGGATGACATGGCAGGACCTGCTTTCCCATTTCCTAAATGCAGTAACGGTTTGTTTATTTTTTCAGTCTAATGCACTTTCAGAAGAAATCTAACCTGTACCATTTTGTTGTGGCTATGATCACTAAAACATAGGAAGCAGCTGCCACCGTGTGGTGAGATGAACAAAACAAGAAAAAAAAACCAAACCACAAAGTAAGAAAGGGAGAAAAGGTGGGGAGAAAGACAGTAAATGCTGCCTATGCTGGGGAAAAAAAAAAAAAAAAAAAAAAAAAAAAGTGTTTATAATGTTGATGAGTTACACAAATACTAGAGTGATTATTTTTAAGCATTATTTTTGCAGCATCACTTTTGTAGCTGAAGGACACAAGAAAGGGAAAAAAGTACGGCAAGCTATGTGGAAGATTTTTATGGTAAAACTCAAAGATAGGGATGTTCTATTTTTATTTATTTATTTAAATTCTGTGGATGCACACACAAAGAAGAATCTGTTGGCTGAGTTTTACAGATGGAGCATTAATAGGGTGCTGTCTGGCAAATGGGGTGAGAAGCGCATCCCTTACATGTATCTCAGCAAGGCTGAAAGTGTGTATGTGGGAGTGAGGATTGACTGCATGAAAGCAGGTGCCAGCATCACTGCTGGAAACCACAGCCACGGAATCTCCTCCTGCTGCAGCAAAAGCAGATCAAAGAGGACTGGGTATTCTCAATCCCAAGCATAGGTGGTATCAGAGCTGGGTAGCAGGAGACCACATGGTTGGGGTTTCTTAATGTTAGACTGTGAAAATTCAAGTAAGGGTTTTGCTAATATTAAAACCTTCAACTTGAATTCATTTTGCCCATGCCCCAAAGGTGGCTGGTTCTGAGCAAGCTCTGACTCAAAAATTTCACGGTTCCTAGGCATTATTTGAGTATTGTCTTTATTTATGCAAATACATTGTATACCTAAGCTGAAGAAAGACTAAAATAGATAGAAACACAAGGTGATAAAGTCTTAAGTCTAATTCTCCTCTCCATTTTCTTTTATTTAATTAATTCAGTTTATGTGAGCAATGAGAAAAAAAAATGGGAAAAAATCAGTCTCTGAGACAAAGAAATAAAAAGAATAATGTTGCCCGGTGACCTCCAGCTTAGTAAAACCATAAGTAAAGTGTGGTTTTTGGGTCCCATAAATTCACATATTTGGGGATAGAATTTGAAAACCTTCCTAAGTTTTCAGCCACACCGAATATGCTTTACCTCTTGTTGTTCCCCAGGCAGTGAGAAAACATGCTGCATTTCTTTCTACCATCACACTGGGTTCAGGCAAACAAACTGGTTTTACACGGTCAGTAATTGTTACAGGACTGAAAAACAAATAAAGAATAATTAAAAGAACATTAGAAAAATTACCATCAGCTTCACTCTTCATACTCAGAAGGCTCTATGTGGAAATGGCATGGGAAAGGGTGGAGGAGCTGATGGCACCTTTAAACTGAATAAGTGGTTGTATGATAGTGCCTGGCCATTTAATGAAAAAAGAGTGTCCTTATGGCAAATGAAAGTCTCTGGAATGTGTTTGTGGGCACAGTCACAGTGTGAGTGTGTTTGCAGCATAGTGCTAGAGCAGTGATCTCTGGTTACCTCTGTGGTGTACAAATACACCATTGGGCTCATTGAAAGGGCTTTAAACTAGGTCTGAAGGGGGAAGGGGATAAAAATAGGCCTGCTAGAGTTGAGCCTAAGGGTGGCAGGCCGTTGTTAGGAATTGTTGTTAACCTGGCTCAAGTGCCTTTACACTAATGCACACAGCATGGGAAACAAGCAGGAGGAGCTGGAGGCCATTGTGCACCACAACCGCTATGATGTAGTCGCCATTACAGAAATATCGTGGCACGACTGTCATGAGTGGAGTGCTGCAATGGATGGCTATAAGCTCTACAAATGAAATAGGCAAAATAGAAAGAGCAGTGGGGTGGCTCTCTATATTAGGGAGTGTTTTGATTGCATGGAGGTCAAGTGTGACGGACCGGGTGAATGTTTATGGGTAAAGTTGAGGAAGGCCAACGAAGCGGATATCCTGTTGGGAGTTTGTTGCAGACCACCCAACGAGGATGAAGGGGTTGATAAATTGTTCTACAGACAACTCGCAGAAGCCGCAAAATCGCAAGCCCTTTTTCTTGTGGGGGACCTCAATTTACCAGACATCTGCTGGAAATATAACACAGCAGACAGGAAACAATCTAGGAGATTCCTGGAGTGTGTGTAAGATAACTTCCTGACTCAGCTAGTAAGTGAGCCCACCAGGGGAGGTGCCTTGCTGGACTTCATTATTTACAAACAGAGATGGTCTGATGGATGATGTGGTTGTTGGAGGCTGTCTTGGGCTTAGCAACCCTGAAATGATAGAATTCTCAATTCCATTACCATGGACTTCCGAAGAGCGGACTTCAACCTGTTTAGAACACTGGTTCAGAAATTCCCTTGGGGTACAGTCCTAGAGGGCAAAGGGGTCCAGGAAGGCTGGACTTTTTTTAAGAAGGAGCTCTTAAAGGCACAGGAGCAGGCTGTCCCCATGTGTCGTAAGACAAACTGGTGGGGAAAATGTCTGGCCTGGCTGAACAGGGAGCTTTTGCTGGGACTCAGGAGAAAAAGGAGAGTCTATCACCTTTGGAAGAAGGGGCAGGCTACTCAGGAAGAGTATAGGGATTTAGTTAGGTCGTGTAGAAAAAACATTAGGGGGGCAAAATCTCAGCTAGAACTCACCCTGGCCACCATTGCAAGAGATAATAAAAAGTGTTTTTACATATATATTAACAACAGAAAAAGAACCAGGGAGAATCTCCATCCTTTATTGGATGCAAGAGGGAACATTGTTACCAAGGATGAGAAAAAGGCTGAGGTACTTAATGTCTTCTTTGCCTCAGTCATTAATAGTCACACCAGTTATCCTCATGGTATTCAGTCCCCTGAGCTGGAAGATAGGGATGGAGATCAGAATAATCCCCTCACAATCCAGGAAATAGTAGTGAAAGACCTGCTAAGCCAACTGGACACCCATATGTCTATGGGGCTGGATAGGATCCACCCGAGGGTGCTGAGGGAGCTGGAGGAGGAACTTGCCAAGCCTCTCTCCATCATTTATCAGCAATCCTGGTCAGCTGGGGAAGTCCCAGATGATTGGAGACTTGCCAGAGTGACACTCATCTACAAGAAGGGCAGGAAGGAGGATCCAGGGAACTACAGACCTGTCAGCCTGACCTGGGTTCTGGTGCAGATTATGGAACAGTTCATCTTGGGGGTGATCACGCAGCAAGTGCAGGATAACAGGGGGATCAGGCCCAGACAACATGGAGTCATGAAGGGCAAGTCCTGTTTAACCAACCTGATCTCCTTCTATGATCAGGTGACCTGCCTAGTGCATGAGGGAAGAGTGGTGGATGTTGTCTACCTGGACTTCAGTAAGGCATTTGACACTGTTTCCCACAGCA
>JANHGN010011324.1:96063-120007 GCA_024605025.1 Megaceryle maxima
TGAGGAGAGGCTGAGGGAACTGGGGTTGTTTAGTCTAGAGAATAGGAGACTGAGAGGAGACCTTATTGCTCTCTACAGCTACCTAAAAGGAGGTTAGTGAGGCTGGTGATAGTGATAAAATACTAATATGATAATGATAAGGTACTAATGATAAAACAAGAGGAAATGGCCTCAAGTTGTGTCAAGGAAGGTTTAGATTAGATATTAGGAGGAAATTCTTCACAAAGAGAGTGGTTAGGCACTGGAACAGGCTGCCCAGGGAGATAGTGGAGTCATCATCCCTGGAAGTGTTTAAAAAATGAGTGGATGTAGCACTTGAGGCTATGGTCTAGTGGATAGATAGATAGATAGATAGATAGATAGATAGATAGATAGATAGATAGATGTTAGGATGAAGGTTGGACTCGATGATCCTAGAGGTCCTTCCCAACCCTAATGATTCTATGATTCTATGATTATAAATTCATGTACAAGTACATGTACAAGTGTAAGCCCAGCCCCTAGCAAGCCTTGAAGGTGGTATGACCCTAACTTATCTCAGATCATCCCTGCCTTTTAGGTCCTGGACATTTTCGGGGATTTTACAGGAGGAGGGAATGATGGATGAATGAATAAATAAGCAGACACAGCTAAAGTTGCAAAAAATTCCTTTCTCTTCTGGTTACATGGGTGATATATATGTGGGTGACATCGTGTAGTATCTCTTACATTACTAAAGCTAGCTCCTCGATAAAACAAATACCAAAAAAAAAAAAAACCCTCTTCCTCATCACCACATTGTGCCTAGAGCACTAGAATAAAGCTCGAGATGGAGTGGAGAGGGTCCTGGGAAGCAGTTCTGCAGAAGAATAAAGCATTGCATAGGGAGGTCTTTGCTTTGGACTGTCTGATCTGTTACTGACTTTCAGATACAGATGTGAAAAGGTGAGGTGGCTTCTAGAAGGTATATCACTCTGGGAGTCAGGTAAGTGCAAATAGTTTTGATACAGTGAAAGTATGTCTGAACAAGCTGTTAAATGAGATCTACCACTGTCAACCTACTCTGTGAAGGTTAGTTCTGATTGTGAAATAAAGTAAAAGGACCTGAATGAAATCCAGATATTCGGTCAGGGTAAAATGAATCTTTATAATCTATTTTCAGGCCCAGAATGATTTTCAAAGTATGTGATGTGATAGCTAGTGAGATCTTCAGTGTCCAATTAAAGGGAACTAACAAATACCCCTGTTGCTAATCAGGCCATGACAGGGCCATGAGCACCAAGAAAATTCAAGAGAATGAGAGACCAAGGGAACTGACTCTTACCCATCTTAAAACAACACAAAACTCTGCATGAAACATGAATGCAGTAGGTCAGGAGGGTAGGACATGCTAACCAGCTCCTGTGCTGAAGCAATGGTTGTGCCAATGCTATCATGTATCCTCCTCAAGCTCTCTTAAGTCCAAGATGGTGATCTCACACCTATATACTCACATGGTTCCATTAAATTAATTCTGTTTGAGTTCTTTTCCCTGTAAGAATGGAAATCTGTTCTGCAGCTTTCAAAACTAGTTCATTCACTTCTCAATAATGTTCATTTTTATCAAAAGAACTGATAATAAAAGATTAACAAAAGAATTGATAGATAAGAGAAAATTAAAGTGAAAAAGCTTGGATTGGTGAGGGTTTTATTGGTTTCCAGGATTCTCTAGGTTTTTAGTTCTGTTTCTTTATGACCTTGATCTTCAAGGTTGTATTTAGCACTTCAGGTCTAATTCCACTGGTAGCATGGCCCTCACAGCAACTCTGGCTTCTGTTTGGCCTGATGGTGTGACAGTAGCCAAATAAAGATTTTTTTACAGCAATAGAGCATTTTTTCTGCTTCCCCAACATCAAGAAGTTAACTTTGTTTCTACCTATGCTCCTACTCTGAATGAAGGAAATTCTACATCCATCTTGAAAGCACCTGAAAAACCTGTGTGCACACAAGGAACCGGCCTCCAAATGGGCTTGCAATGAACACAGTGTGGACACTGGCACATTCTCAGAGGTCTCCGATGTCTGTGTAGGCAAATGAATATGATTAAGGGAGTGAAGCATCTCCCTTATGATGAAAGGCTGAGGGAGCTGGGTCTCTTTAGCTTGGAGGAGACTGAGGGGCGACCTCATTAATGTTTATAAATATGTAAATGTCGAGTGTCAGGAGGATGAAGCCAGGCTTTTCTCAGTGATGTCCAATGACAGGACAAAGGGCAATGGGTGCAAACTGAAGGACAGGAGATTCAAAAAAAATTTAAGGAAACACTTTTTCATGGTGAGGGTGACAGGGGGAACAGGCTGCCCAGAGGGGTTGTGGAGTCTCCTTCTCTGGAAACATTTAAAACCCTCCTGGATGTGTTCCTGTGTGATCTGCTTTAGGTGATCCTGCTCTGGCAGGGGGGTTGGACTGGATGATCTTTTGAGGTCCCTTCCAACCCTTAACATTCTGTGATTCTGTGCACAGGAGAGGGGGGAACAAGGCCTTCAGAAGTTATACTAGAATATGGATGACATAACACTGAAATGGAAGTATAATGTCCCAGACAGCACATATCTTCTCAGGAGCATGACACATAATTCATTTGGGACTAGACTTCTGCTGAAACCAGTGGCTGTCCTCAATAGATCAGCCCTTCTTTGGGAGGATTTTGATCAAGATCTTTACAAACTTGCATCAGTTCTCTGACAATTCTTGTTTACTGCCACAAAATGCAGGTATAGGAGTAGGAACCAGTCTTCTCACATCACATTTTTTGGGGTAATCTTTTTTAGGGACAGTGAAGATTTGGGAATAATGAAGTCCACTTAAAAAATGCTGAAGACAAATGTAGAGAGGGAATTTAATGAAACCGAAAACAAGCAAAGCTGATATAAGCGAGAAACTGAGGGACATGATGTCCATATATGCTATTTATGGCATCTCACACGCAAGATGTGTTCAGATGGTAAGTGCTGCTGATGCAAAACTGACTATAGTGCTATAGCATGCATGCATCTATACAGTGGAAATGTGCACAGAGCACCCAATGAATGGCACAGTTACAAGCACCAGCAAGAGTAAAACTGGTGGTGTATGAATTTCTTCTACTCACCTGAAGTCAGTGGGATCTTTATTAATCAAAGTATCTTGGTTGAAATTTAAGTGAAATTGTTCTAAGTTCATTAAAACTGTATGGTGAATTTTTAAAAACAAATGCCCTCTCAGGTCCAATGAGCTTTTCATGATCTTTAATCCATGTGTGGTGGATAAGCTTAAGAACAAGACGGAAATCAGTAAGTAGAAAAGCTTCAGGAGCGTTCCCAGAAGGAACAAATAACATTGAAATAACTGAATACATTTCAGAGCAGACTGCTCAGACATCTAAGCAAGACACAAGAGAGCTTCAGGTAATTACAGTTATGCACAGGATTTTTCACTACATCACAAGCAGGATCTGGTTTTACTGAGCTGTTGGCCAAGTCTTTGCCTTCCCTAAAATGTATAGGAACCTCATGTGGGTTCTGCCAATGGGGTCATTCAGCAGGAGAGATGATGCTCAGAGTTCACCCTTGAACCTATGCTAACACTTGAAGGGATGCTCCACTCTCACACCACCCCCAACCACCCCCAAGTTAACTTGTGACTTCAGAATAAAGGTGTTAGAAGTGAAAAACTTGGACTGAAATGGTACCTGTTCAACTTCAGCAAAGCAATGTCTGCTCCACTTGGTTCCTTTAATACTTTCTGAACACTTTGGATTTGCAGGGATGGCTCTGCTGCATTGAGATTCTGTATCCCAAGAAACACCATGTAGGAAGAAGGCTCTACTGACCTGGAAGAAATGACAGTGGGAAGGTTATGCACCCATAGATGTATACAGGAATGTCACTTCCACAAAATTCAATTATTTCCTTGGAGAACTGCCATTAACAAGACAGTCAGGCTGCTGCTTCTGACCATAGATGCCCTCATTTATTCTTGGGGAAAAGGAAAGTGTGGCTTTTTTAACAGTTTGGATTTTATGACAGCGAAAAATTCCATGGGGTGTAAATAATGTGGCACCTTCTTGCAGTGTTCACAACTCCTAAAGTTCTAAAGGTCAGCTGCTAGCCATAGTTTTACCAAGTGCAATTAGCATCAGCAGATGATTAGCATCCTTTCTGGCATGCTTTAGGGTGGGGGGAGAGGGCAGACGACAGAGGTAACCTCTGTTGTGCTCCACTGCTGTTTGACTGAGACAGGAGCAGAAGATAAAAATCAGCTTGCTAGCAATAAAGATGGGAAATAGAGTAAAAAAAGTGCCTTCTTTGGTACTTCTTGCTCCTCTGTTGATTTTCTCATACAGATTTAGGAAATGTTTGACACTTATTCTAGTGGATACTCACTCTTGCAAGCACTGAGCTGCAGTAAGAACCCACTGTGGATGTATCAGAGTGCCAGCACAATGGTGCACATTGGTACTAGAATAGAGAAGAAAATCACACTCATTTAGGATTTCATAGTCACCACTTACACTGTGCACTGTGGGAAATACTAGCAAACTAGTAATATGCCCCTTTTACTAATAGCAAGAGAAATAAAATGCAGATTTTCCAAGGACAGTCTTTATTTGCTCCAGAATATGAGAGACATGAAAGTAAATTTGACACCCAGATGAAGTTTTTGCAACAGGGCACTCTTGCTTTCAGGAATTTAAAAAAAAATAATTATATTTCCTAACAAATTAACTTGTGATATAATAGATTTGTCCTGATGAGCAATTAATAAAAGGATAGATCCTTCTGATATGTAGGATTGCTTTGAACTAGTTCTTTAAATAAACCTTACTATGGACTTTTAACTTCTCTTGGCATAATAATTATTATGGTGACTGTCAACAACTATAGAAATTTTCAGTAGCCTTTCTGTAAGCACTTCTTCATTGCCTGGTCAGACACTCTTATCGTGACTGTGGAAATGCTATGCATAGGGTTTTTTTTATACTGAGATATATGATGGTCTTCCTGTGGCTTCTAACACAACTACAATGGTCACAGTTTCATTTGAATCAGATTAAATGTTGGGTGAAAAGGGATGATCAAAATCTGTTAATACACATTGCAGGCTGGTGGCTATATTCCTGGGCTTGAAATCCCTACTGTGGAATGCAATTACCTGTCACTGTCTTCAGTGGGAATTATTCCCTCCCCATTTCATTAAATAAAGGCATACTTAATGTCTGCAGTTCAAGTTTTCCCACTAGAGATTCAGGAGAAAGTGGGGAGTTTGGCATTAATAATCTAGTATGTAGCTATCTCTGGATGTTATTTATTTTATTTTACATTTATTTTATTTATACATTTTATTTTACATGCTAAGCCGTTTTATATAGAAACCAAGGCCAGTCTTCAAAAGCACATGCACTGTTTCCTGTCAGTCTCTTTCTAATGCCTATTCCCTGTGAAACGCTGGTGCTGACAGATGGTGATACAGTCTGCAATACCAGTACCTCATCCTGAGACTGATGTGCCAAGGCCATGACCCTGGAGATGCATCACACATGCTATATTGCTCACAGGCTCTCTCACTCCTCATTGGGACTTTTCCACAGTCATGCTCAGAAGAAGCTACAGAATAAAAATAAAGCTATGATGGAGAATTATAAAGCTGTTCTGTAATGACATGCACCATGCAATCAGATGAAAACAGAAGGACATAAGTCATCTTTTTAACTTCCTTAGGCTTTCACCCTTTACACTGGTTAAGAGAAACTAAGAGTGAAGAAACAACCAGAACCTTTAGATTCATTATATTATCATTACCTTGAGCACTTAAACCTGGGGCTAATACATCACATATGACATGACAGAACATAATTTAGCTGGAAAAGTTATTAACTATGCTAAGTGTTTGGATGTTGTCAGATAACATAAGTAAAAACACAAAGAGCCCCATCCCCAAAAGAAAATATGTAGGGAAGTTGAAGGGAAAGAGAACTAAAGAAAGTGGAAAATTTTATTAACCAGACAATAGTAACAATTTCTAAATTGTTTAAAACATTACGGTCTACACTGTAATGTTGAGTTCAAACCAATCCATAGATTATGAATAAAATTGAGTCACTGCCCCCTTGTCATAAAATATTCCAGTTTTGGCCTCACACTTCTCACTCTACTTTCTTGTTAATAATCTCAATGTCTCTGAACATTTTAAAATGGATAGTGCTTATGTGCTCCCTAAGAACCCAAGTAACTCTTTCCAAAGCTGCATATAGTGTTATGGATGTTAAATTTGCTAGTTCCAGTATGACATAAACAAAGGCAAGAGACTATAAGGTTCCCTTACACCTTTATTTAAAAAAAAAAAGTAGTATTCAAAGGCTGTTTTGGAACAAGATCAGACCTCAAACTGAAGCTCCAGTACAGCAGTTCCAGGGAGCAAGCTCTTACAACTGTGGCATGTGTTGGTTTTATACCATTCCTTATTCTTTTTGCCTGTGCTGCTCTTCAATCTGTTTGACAAAATTAATGTGTACAATCACAGTGCATTGCTGCTTAGAGGTACACATTGGATGGCCATCATGAAGAATATCAAATACTCCTGGGGTAGTGACTACTCTTCACTGTTTTGTGTTGCTACATTGTACAATAGAGCAGGGACCTGGCATCTAGATGTTACTATAGTAAAAATAATACATGAGGTGGTGAAGAAATAGACTTTTAATATTCCTACCAGATATATTAAAAACTTCTGTCAAGAGAAGAGCAAAGCAAATGAGATAACTGCCAGGTGTGACAAGCAGTTCTCCCAGTAGACTACAACTGCTACTGATGACCTCTGTCAGGGCACCAACTAACAGAAGTATATGAACAGGTTCTCATTGTGTCTTGCCACAGAGAGTATGGAAAGACTAGCATGAACATCAAGGAAATCCTCTCCTAGGTTTTAGGAGCCCAGGAAAGGAATACCTGTCTTCACAGCTTCAATGGGTACTTCAAAGTCATCTAGCAACTCTGAGTGCTTAGCTTCACTGACAATAAAGAGCACACAGGTTGTTATCTATGAAATCTTACTGATGATTCTTAGCACCAGGTTATCTAAATTTTGTCTGACTGTTACAGATGCCTGATTGGGCCCAACTTCCTAAACTCAAATCTAAAGCTAAGGCCTACTGCAGTTTTTTTATGGTTGTACTGGAAACATTTTATAACTATCATTATCAAGCTGTAGAAAGGGAGGACAGAAAAGTCTTTAAGGATAATTACAGCAGTGTGGGATTTCACAGTACTCCCATTTTTTTTCTGGGTCTGTTGTGAAGCACCAAACACCATGTACATCTCCATCAGGATTCCTGCAATACTGTAAAATTACAAAAACAGAGAATGAAGACTCCAAATATTTGCCACAGAATGAAGAAGTCTATAACTGCATGTTTTTTAAGAAAGAGTTAAGTTAAGCTTTGAATTATTTCTGCTCAACTACTTTTCCACTGGATGTTAAATGCCATTTCCTCTGATCACAAAATTCTTTCCTGTATCTGAAAGCCATCTGGCGAAATTAAAAAAATGTTATAAAATTGCTATCATTTTCTCCATCCACCAAGAGTCACACCTAGCTCTAGTGCCTTATGAAAACTGAAGTTAGACATAGGATGACTAAGTGTTTTGCACTAAAACATTTATTGTCGGCCTAATCCTTCTTCCCTTAAAGTCGGTGAGAGCAAGTTAGGTCAGTTCCAAGAATTTGCCAGAAGCCTGCTTAGTTTGTGACAAACAGCAAAAAGCATCTCTTTGGGATTTGCAGAAATCAGAGAAGTGTTGTATGATTTCTTTTGTGCTGCTTGCTTGTTATTGTCAACCCCATGGTGTATCTCTGTGCTTGAAACACCAGTATGTTAGGTAATGTAAAATGCATCCTTCCCACTTCAGCGCTACATTATTGGTCTGGGCTATCAACATGATGACTTCCAGATATGCTTAACATATAAAGACCAAACACAAAGTGTTTACTGAGGGATCATGGAGGAAGGAGACAGTGTTCAATGACATCAGTGGCATTAGTGGCTGTTTACATTTTTATCCAGGCCTGCTCTTGGATGAGTCACAGGAGTAAAATATTTGTGGCTATGAGGTTTCTGAGAACTCCACTCTTGACAAGTCCTACCCCTTCCAGTTCTTGCTACTGTGCCACGATAGTCTTTACCATTACCATTAATGCAGTCTGTGAAAAAAAAGAAAAGGCAATAATTGTTAGCTGCTGAATCTGTATGTGGTAGTGGTAAGTAGAAACAAGCCAGATTAAGTACACTTAGGACTTGCACACTCTCTAGTGTCTACAGCAGGAAGAAAGACAAAAATGTACCCAATGATTTGTCTTCTTGGATGTACAAGTAACAGAATTGGAAAAATTTTCAAGGAACTTCAGGCTAAACATTTTTTGTAACATATTGCAAATATCTGAAAAGACTCCAAGATTCTTGCTAAATTGGTATTCATAAGCACCTTCCATGAGAGATGCCCAATTCAGATTTAGCCTCCCCTTAGACTGAAAGAAAATTTTTTTTTGTACAAGGACATTGCTTCAGGTACTTTCTTCAGCCACAAATGAGCATTTCCATTTAGGAACATTTATCCAACCCTGTGTATCTTTTATCTAACCCTGCCACCTTCCTTTGCAAAGTAAATAATCTGTGGAAAGCTCTACTATACATTCAGAAACGTCACACTACTTTGACTAACATGGTCAATTAAGGAAGAAATGAAGCAAGATAGAGGAAAAACTTGTTTCTCTTGGTGCATACATTTTGCAAAATTTCGTTGCCTATGAACAATACAACAAGCTAAGATCAACTCCCTGAAAACATAAAGCACAGCACAAGCAAAATTCCTAGAATAACTACAAGACACTGTGATTGTGTGATTGCAGAAAGACTAGAAATTTTGCTACTTTCCTCTTGTTCCCCTAAATGCAAAAGCTATCCTACAGAATGCACTGTAAAATGATATAGGCTACAGGATATGAATTGACTAAAGAATACTTGCTGTAAAATTCAACAGCACAGATCTGAAAGCTGGAGGAGGGATGTGACTTATGTTGCATAGATTACTATTTCCTTTACCCACAGACTCTGCAGGAGGTGACACGTATAGCCAGCTGTTACCAGATACGGTGGGTGTAGTCAGGCCAACATTTTGTGTTGTTGCAGGGGGGTCATTTGGTGCAGGCTCGTGTGTATGATCATCACATGTCTTGAGATTGCAGTACTCCCATGTCACACTGGGGTCAGTGGTGAAACACCATGGACTGTTATCACCATCTGGGTTTCTACAATAGTTGTCCCTCAAATCCCTGCAAAAATAAGTACAATAGTCATGCTGCATGGGACTGAAAGTAATCATAGGAATATCTTGCTAAAAAGATGTGGATCTTTACTGTGTAGAGATAAATACATATATTAATTTTTTACTTATTGACAGATATCCTATTAGCAGCAAACACATTTATGGATGTGATACAAGTGAAGTTACAATTCACATCTACATCAGAGTCATGAATATATTTATGCATAAGGAAACTTAATTCAGCTATTGGCTTAAATTCTGTCTATAATATGTCAACATGCTGAGTAGCTAAAGAAACGCTCAATAAGCCAATAATTTAATTTCTAAGTATATGTGTGTAAGCATAAGGAGTTGTGTGAATGTGTGAAATAGTAATAAATATACAGGAATATCCATAATGTTGGTGGGCAATTACATGTTTTGAAATATTTTTTAAACATCAAAGGTTTATTCTTCCTATTCAGAAGAATGGCAAAGAAATACCTATTTAAACTATCCCCTCCCCCCTCTCCAAACACCACCATCGCACCCCCCAAAAAAACCCCCAAATAAAACAACAGAAAAAACCAAACCACCCTACTTCTACTGAGTTCAGTGGGAGCACTCCCATCTCCCATATCTGTGCTTGCTGGGGCAGGGGGAAGTAGAGTTTATCTTTTAAATAATTTGCAGAGTTGTAATATTTCCCCATCCTGAATCACAGTACAGACAAAACATTGAAAAGTTGAAATACTTTTTTTTCTCAATATGTGAGAATATATAAATTCCACATTTTTACAGCTTGATTTCAATTTTTTTAAATGTTTGTGAAAAAAAGCATCCTCTCTGAGCATGCTCCAGTTTGAATACATCAGTATTTTTGATGCCAAAATATGACTGATTTTTTTTTAAATAGAAAAAATGTATTTAGGGTGACATCATAAATAAGGCAAAAAAATAGACAAGTATCAAAGTTTCTGCTTATACTTGTAATCCATTAAGTAATGATGGGTTTCCTTGCAATTGTCATCTTGTTGCTATCCCACCCTTATTAAAAACTGGCACATTAATAATTATGGTTTGCTCTTTAAGTCATTACTGGTCCAGTTTTCTTAGTCTGAACAAGACAAATCAACAGGGAAAATTCAGTGTATTCAATTCTGTGTGCCCAATTCCTATTATAATGAATATTTAAATTGTAGTTCTAATCATAACATATCTGTCTGTGTTTTGCAAAATAAATATTGTGTTCTCCTTGGATGAAATAAGTAGGAAGGCCACCATAAAGGTCTCAAAAATCATAAACAAAATACAGATTTCAACAGATGCCTAGACTCTGGATACAAGGCTAGTTGTGTCTTAGAGCACAAGTCTTATGAGGAGTGGCTGAGACAACTGGGGTTGTTCAGCCTGGAGAAAAGGAGGCTCAGTGAAGACCTTATCACCATCTATGACTACCTGAGAGGTGGTTGTACCTAGGTAGGAGTTGGTCTCTTCTCCCAAGAAACAAATGATAGGACAAGAGGAAACAGACTCAAGTTGCACTAGGGGAAGTTTAGACTGGAGACTAGGAAAAATGTTTTCACAGAAAGGGTTGTAAAGCACTGGAACAGGCTGCCCAAAGAAATGGTGGAGTCACCATCCCTGGAGGTATTTAAAAGACATGCAGATATGGCGCTTAGGGACATGGCTTAGTGGTGACCTGGCAGTGCTGAGTTAACAGTTGGACTTGATGATCTTAAAGGTCTTTTCCAGCTAAAACAATTCTGTGATTCTACAGTTCTGTAAGTCTCCCAGTGTTGGTTACAGAAGTTCAAATTTAAGAGTAAAAGGATACAGCTGTATTTTACTCAGAATTTAAATAACAAGAAAACACATTTTTAAAAAATGACACTAATAGGAAATGTTTTGAGGTCTTGGAAAAATTATCTTTTATAGATTGCCTGGCAGCATTTTAAAGTATAGATTTGGAAAGATGAAAAAATAAGCAATAGTCTGTCAGATAAAGCAAGAAAATGTGAGATAAGCATACGCATTTGGGAATCTGTCTGGAGTTTTTTCATGCCTGTGTGGGAACATAGAGTTCCAGGCCTGGCATTTTTTTCCTGATGCAGTGATGGAAGTTGTGCCACGGTAGCTCTGGCCTTTGCCTCGATAGCACTCCTCTGGCAGGGGAACCCGCATGGGCATATCTGCAGCAAACAATAGAAACTGGTCATTTGCATCACAATTTTATATTCTTACTGTGTAGGCTCAAGAAAACATCAAACACACAATATGACAAAAATCAATGTCTCATTTAATACAGACAGTGTCCAGTGAGAACATCACAACCAGCATGGAGACTGGAAGAGCATTTCCAAAGATATTCAGAAAAATTTCACAGATTACCATCATATGTCAGATGCTGTTCAGTGGTACCACTCAGTTGCATTTTGGAATATAAGAGCATGTTTGAATTAAAGATTAGAAAGTTCACATGAAAAATCCTCAAAGATTAGATGCCAGTGATTTTCCCCATGATTTTTTCTAAAATGGACATTATATTAAATTTTAATCTCTCTATTATCCTTTTGATTGCATTAAGACCTTCTCTTTTTTTATTTTTTTGTGCTTAAATGAATCGATGTTTCAGATAAGATTTTCATTACTTTGGAAGTTCCTGTCCTCTCTTTGTAGCTACTTTCAAAAAAATTGGGACTTCCTTTTACTCATTTCTTTAAACCTGTTTTTCATTTTTCAATTAAGTTGCTAAAAATTCCCTACCTTTGGGAAAAAAAAGAAATATAAAAACATAAATGTCTTTCATCCTGTGATTTTTCTGCTGGGTCAGCTGGTGATTTACATCCTTCACTGCACTTCCTTAATCATTGAAAGTCCGGTACTTTGCAGCTTTTGTAACATGCCAAGCAGAAAAACTTCATTAATAACAATGTCAAATCGACTGAAAAAAATATTTAACATTTTACAATGAGAAACAATGTCTCTCACTGTATTAAATTCCTTATCTGAAGTGCGCTCCACTACTCATACCAGCAATCCCTTGTTCTGTCCCATCACAGTGGGGAATTGCACAATATTCCCACCGAGCACTGCTGTTGATAGTATAGCACCAAGGCCTCTTCTCTCCATCAGGGTTTCTACAGTAGTTTTCTTCTAAGCCCCTGAAACAGAAACACCAGCTTTAAACTACTCAAATCCAGATGAGTTATATGCAAGACTATTAACAATTACTGCAGGCAGTGGTTACCTTTATTGTTTCTGGAGATTACCTCATGCACCACTATTTTGGAACTAATCAACAGCCTTTGAATCTATGGTCTAAATGCTGATATTATATAAAGAACTTTTCCAATGCTTATATTGTCTACTCTTGTTTTTGAGGCCAAGATAAAGCAGTAAAAGCTGACTTCAAAATACAAGCCATTGGTGAACCTGGTTGTTATGGCAAGAACTAGGTGAGTCTGGATGTCACAGACTGATCCTGGACACGTGTGAATATGAGCACTGGTGCATGCTGCTCTCTGTCCTGTGATAATCAGCACAGTTTCACATGCCTGGGCAAACTTACAGTCTCCATTTCACAACCCATAGGAGCAAAATACAGAGCTTAGTCAGTTCCAGCAACCCTTGCCCATTGATAATGCTCAAAAAACCCAGCTCCTTTGACCTCAGAACATGAGGATATATTAGAGCATCTTGGACCTGAAACATCACCCTTCAGAAGAGCAGTGCATTGAAAGCATGCCAAAACACAGAAAGGGGATTTTTAACATAAAAGTAGTAAATTCTTAATAATTCTGCAGTGGGAAGTGAAGGAGACAGGTGAGACAAGTACATGAGAATAAAGTAGCTGGTAGAAAAAAAGGAATGTAGAAAAAAATGAGGAGCAAGACCCAAACAGAAGTAATAAGAGCTGACAAAAGGCAAAGAAACAGCTTATCAACCTAACTGTGGAAAACCTGTGCTACTCTTGCCTCTGTATCTGGATTAATAAGGAATAACTATGCTCTTTGTTATTTATTAAAAAGATGAGGCTCAGCATACTTGCAGGGATATCTATCAGGAATCCAGCTATGTCTGTGGGGAAATTGTGTGTTCCAGTGTTGGCAGACATTTCCCGATTCAGTGATGGCTATCCTGCCTCGATAGTCTTCTCCTTTCCCTGAAAGACACTGGGAGCCGAGGCCAGAGACTGGTGAGGTTGTAGCTGTAATAGGATTAAAGAAAAAAAAAAAAAGAAAATGCTGCTAACTGGTGCTTTGAAATATACTTAAACCCCCTTCATTTTCTGTAATGTCAAATATCCACTTTTTTTCTTCCAACAGAGGTGACATTTGTTGAAAGCCATGGCAAAAACAAAGTGTACATTTTTACAAGCAGTTGGGCTGCCAAATGGATGTCCTGTGTCTGCCCTTTTAGAGCAGTCAGTAAATAGCTTTGCTGGGTCAAGCCAAACTTTATGCCTTCAGGCCCCTGAGAGCAGAGCTCAAAAGGCAGTTAGTAGTACTGTACAGTCTTGTAAAAACAAGTGGGATGAAGGGAACACATTAATAGACATGGGCAGGGTGGAAGGGCAGAAAGGATAAGGATAAGGGCCAAGAAGAAACTGTGAAAGTAAAACAGCCTTCAGAGCTGAGCATATGGAGTCAGTGAACTGGGAAAGTGGGGCAGAAGCAGGAGTGAAAGAAAAATGAATTGGTCTGACATGGGGGGAACAGGGAAGGATGTAAGAGTAATGATCAGAGGTTTAGAACCTGAAGAGGTCAAAGAGAAAATGAACCTACAGGGCATACCTATTACATATACTTTGTATATGGAACTTCCTGTGGAAACAGGCATGACTTTAAAAGGTTGGTCTGTTCCTTGAACTTTCTTTAAGTTTTAGGCACAAAATGTAGATGCTATGGTAAATTTACTTTAGCATACAGAAGCCTATATTCATTTTTCCATCTGTAATTGAGCATAATGAGGTGAACCACCTCTAGCAAATATATGCTGCTTAGAGCATTGGCAAGTGCAGGTGCATAAGACAGCTCTAAAGACAAAACCACTTTTTTTTTTTTCTCACAGTGCAGTCCAATTCTACAAATGGTAAGGCTAATCTTGTTAGCATTGTCCAGATTTAGTGTGCTCAGCTTAATGAATTAGGCAAGCTTACTTATAAGTCAGGTTTTTCTCCTGAGGCCTGTACCTGTTTCTCAGGGTTCATGCCTTGCTAAGGAAAAGGCAGTGAGGGCTGTGCTGGCCAGACTCAGGTAAAATATCAAAGTATGGCCACACGGTGATTTAGGTTTTTTCTATGAGTTAGCAAGCCATCTGAAAACTGCCATCTAATGCCCTACCTTTCAGGTAAATTGAAAAGTAAAGTGGTTGAAGGCAACCAGGTTTTTCCTTAACATCCTTGGCATTATTGCACTTTGTGACACCTGCATCCTCACTGACTTTATATGATTTTACATAAAAGAAATGTAGTGAGTGCACTTTCCCTGGTTCACAAGGATCTCCTCAGGTTACCCAGAACTGTGACTTCTTGTCTTTTCCCTTACAGCATCATTTTAATGAGAATTGCTACCCTCTGGCATGTTCTCAGGAAATCAGACTCACTGCAACGAGGAATGTTGCAATATTCCCAGCGCTTAGTAGGGCTGACAGTGAAACACCAAGGCCGTAGGTCACCATCAGGATTACGGCAATAATTCATCTTCAGATCCTTCTCAGGAAAGCTGCACATAGAAAATGAAAGAGAAACTTGAGTCAGTTATGGCCAACTGTAGCAATTAGGCTGTCTGCAAGCAGGTTCTCCCAGGCACTGTAGGAATTCATTCAATGCTTATCATGACTCACTGTTTCTGGGTAAATCCATGCAAATGAGGCTCTTGGGCATCCCAGTGCTGGCACTCAAGCCCAGACTCTGTTCTGGAAACTTCTCCATGGTAGTCTTCACCATTACACTGCATGCACTCCACTGTAGTGCCTGGGGAGAATGAAAACAAAACAAGGTCTGCAGAAGCGTGTGAATTTTCAACCTGATCTATTCCTGAAAGACTACACTGAAAGGAAAAAAGGATTATACTCCAGCTAGTGATTAAAGTAATCCAGAATACCATGCCTAGCCAAATGAACAAAGTTTTAGAAATACGTGTCTTCTGGCAGGACTTTGTCACATATCTGTAGGTACTGATAGCAATGAGGGCTTTGCATGTAACACCACTCTTGGGCTAATCTTTACTCTTGTTAAAATTAAATAAATTGCTAGGAGTAAGAGCAGAACAATATCAGCAAATTATTAAAAAATATCAGTTCCTCCATATTTACAAAATTACTTTGATAACTAGAGCCAATTAGGAAAACAACCTCTATGTTGACAACTTCTTAAGTTCCAGCTTGATCTAAATTCACATTTGAAATCAATCTGCAGTAATAAAGCAAGAACAAATAGCAGGAATAATATTACCTACTCAAACACTCCTGTGAAAAATAAATATACCTCCTCCAGTGTGCGTGACCTGGCGCTCACAGTCTGGGATGTTACAGTAATCAAATCTGGTAGCAGGATCTGTTGTGTAACACCAGGGTCCACGTTCATCTCCATCGGGATTTCTGCAGTAGTTTTCATCCAGCCCTGCATTGGGGTGTTTTTCAGGTGTATAACTGTAATAGCATTAAAATTCTATTTTAATTCCAGTAATTTATTGGAGCAGAAATGTCCAACTTGCTGAGCTAGCTGTGGGCTTCATTCATAATAAAAATGAGAGAAACAGATTCCACATTATAACTCATAAATGAAATCTGAAAAACCCCACTCTGTAACTACCATCACTAGTAGCTTTGTCCCTAGGTCCCAGTTCCCAGTGATGATTGAACTTACAGCCTGTAAGGACTATGACATTCTCAAAGGACAGTTATTGTCTTTAATACTTGTGTGCAGCTGATCTAGTCGTCTCACTATGATCTATGGGTCTGTCATGTATTTTTCTTAGTGCAGCTGCTTTAAAACTGAAGTGTTTCTAGAGACAATTCACCAAACACAACTGGATCCTAATTAGCAGAGATTTTAATGCAAGTCACCCTAGGCTTCTTCCTATAGCAATTCTCCCAGAGAAAACTAATTTTTTTTTTTTTTATAAACTATAAAAGTGCATCCAAGTTTCATTAGATTAACAATAATTCTTTTTTTTTTTAGATAAAACTTCAACACAGATCGGAGAAAATAGGATTCCACAATTGGTTTAGTGAGCCTAGTGGCAGCCAGCTCTGAGAAAACTCTGCCTGGGCAGGTAACAAGACAGATGAAGATAAAGGTGTCTTAAAGAGTCACCTGACAACTGTCTTTGATAACATGTAACACACACTGTAAAGTTGTTCATATACATGAAGCTGGAGAAGCTTGGAAAAGATTCAGAACAATATGAAGACAAATATAAATAAAGCCATACTTTGGCTTGTGGGGTGTTTTTTCTGCCCACTTCTGGCATGGAATACCCCTCCAAGTTTTGGCTTCTGTTCCTCTGTAGTCCTTCCCAATCCCTCTTTTACATTGTAGAAGGTAAACTGAAATGGAATCAGCATTGTTAATTCAGTGGTGTTACAACATTGCATTTCTTGAAACTTATAATCTGCAGATATAACTCAGAAGTTCATCAGCTCATGATGTTCATGAACCATGTTTTACCCATGTTTTGAAACTCTTGTAACATGCAAACACAAATGTGATTACATAAGGTATTTTAAACTAAATTAGTTACCAACTACTAGGAAACTACAGAAGAAAGTTCCTGAAGTATCTTTTATAAATCTAATAAAATCTAGTTAAGAAAACATATATGACAAATTGCAATTGTTTTTGACATGTATAAATGCATGCTGATACTATCATACTACTGAAGGGAAGGTCTTCTAGCAGTAGCTGGAGATTCTTGAAATGCGTTGTTCATAAGCATATTCACAGTATGGGTGTCATGCAACCATCCCTTCAAGCCAGAAAATTTTAGTTATCAAAATGAAGTTGTCATGTAACTGGCCCCCAAACCTTTGATTCCTTTTAGCCTCAGACTCCCAGGTACTTTCAGGTGGGATTCCAAGGCAAATCATGTTCATGATGTTTTTATTGGTAACAGACACTGAAAAAGACAGTTATTGTGGGATTGACCCTGATTTCTTCTTCCAGGAAATTGATTGCACAAGAAGAAACCCCCTAAACCCTAAAATATAACACAGGAATGCCAGAACAAGAACAGGAGACCAATTTGATAGGAAAACCTGAATGTTGTTTGGACACCTTACTGCCATCACGGTATGTGTCTTCCTGATATTGCCTCCTAAATAATTTTAGCCTGTCTAAATAAAAAAGCCAGACACATCTGACATCTGAGGAGAGGGGATGATGGTTTTGTATATCTGGGTCTTCATAGGAATTAAGCAACTTACCAGTTCAAATGGCACATGGATTTAGGTCTTGGTATTTGACCACTCTTAGACAACATTTTCAGTAACATGGCTTATATCAGTAATGTGGGTTTGAGCCCCAGAGTCTCTTCTACCTTTTTGTCCTATTTGCTGTGCTGGTTTATAACACCTGATAGTGTGCTCCTCAAAAGATAGATGGGATAAAATGCAAAACTACATGTCAAGACAATATTAAGGTTTGACTGGGGAAACTGCTCTGTAAAGAAGTCTCTAACCAAATTCCTAAGAAATGTTTCAGTGACCAAGTGCCAAATCTTTGATTATTACCTCTACAACATGTTAAGCATCCTAGATGTCCACTGAGCTAGTGAAAACACCATGGTTCTTAAACTCTGAGAGGCCAGTTAGAACCAAAGGAAAAGCCACTCTTGGAGATGTGAGTGGGAAGAAATCTGACTCCAAATAATGTAGTGAGCCCAGGTAAGCAAGGTATCTGGGCTTTGTGGATTATTCCTGCTATTAGCAAGGATGTTGTAATCAAAGGAAGATTCCTCATACAGGGTTTTGCCAAAGTGTCTGCAGTGGGTTAAAATGTGAATACATGGCTTTGCGCAGCCCAGCATAGACAAACTCTTATACTCAGAGAGGGATGAAACTTTTGTTTTTAGGAGGATGTTTAGTACAAATATTTTTAATCAAATCCCAAGGAGAATAAGCTCTGGCAGAGACTGATGCCAGAGTAGCTGTTACAAAGTCCAAGGTCTGAGTCAGGCATAGGTGAGATTGTGCAGTCACCATGAACCTACAGGAGTGGCAGAGTTACAAAATGTTCTGGAGATTGCTTTCTCCAAGTAGAATAGATTCCACCATATATCATCAGAAAGGATTTTTACAGCAGCAGTTCCCTGGTGCTGACACATCATGGTGGGAACAGAAAACTTCTCTGAGTTTATGGAAGCTAAATGTTTTTTTCTGTAAATTCAGGTTCAGGCTGGGTGACGCTGGCTGGGATAATTGTTTCTAGACAGGTGAGTCTCATATAAAATTCACTTTAACAGCTTTTTGTGAAATATCTCTGGTTTGAGGTGGATTGGGGCCATTGCCATTACCAAATGCTGCTATTTGGACTATCCAAAGACTTCACAAAGATGTTGAAAGTGGTATCCATGAGTTTCAGAAGGTATAAGATAGTCTTGTATTCCTGCTAGTGAAAGATAGAAGGAAGATGACTCTACATCCTCTGAAAAAAAAAAAACAAACCAACCAGGCACTGTAAAACTGTCCTTTGAAAAAACAAACGAACCTGTTCTCTGGATGCTAGAGCTAAAAGAAATTCCTGCTGAAGCAGGCTGTCATGAAGAGATATCTCTGAGAAGGCAGAGGCAGTGTGCTGCATAGCAGCAGCACATGAGCCGTATGGTATAGCCAAGCGAGGCAGCATGTGTCCCTAGTGTCAAACTGTGTGTCCTAGAGTGAAGAAGGCAGCAGGAGATGAATATGAGACAGGTAGTTCCCAAATTGCTGCAGATCATGATGCATGATAAGCAAATAATGCCTAATAACTGATTAGATGAAAATGCAGAGTGTGAGGCAACTTTCTTTTTTCCCGCTCTTACCTAGTTGCTAGGTATATGGGTTGGGTTGTTTCAAAGAACCACCATCATAAGCACAAGAATAAATCAGGGAAACAGAAAGTTGATTCCACATGAAGGGATTTGGTATCCATAACCAACTGTCAGGCAGTGCCCAATTGCATCTTTCAGTGACGCTGGTAGATGCTAACATGAAGGAGACTTGACTTCTGCCCAGTCTGCAGTGGGAGCTGAGAACAGCAAGCCTCCACTCTTAACATGATCAAGAAATGTCTTCTACTCACATCAAAAGACTGGTAACTCTCAGAAGGGCTGCAGATGAATGCGTCTGCTCTGACAGCCCCCACAGTGATAGCAGTGAAGGCAAGAGAGGTGGCTGCCTGCCACTCAGTTTCATCCTGTGTAAGGACAGCTGGTAACCATGTCTCTGTCCTGGACCTGACACCCAGGCAAGTGCCTCCATTCATGTGCCTCCAAGGAGAGCTCCTGCCATGACAGGCAATTACAGGCTGATGAGCTGGTTTCTCACTGTGAGGAACCAGACACAATGTCTCATCTTGCAGTGGATTCACATGGTGACATTTCATTCAGTCCTGGTCATGGACAGGAAGGAAAAGCTTTGATTTCAGGAGGATCACAAGAGAGGGGAGCAGCCCCATATCTCACCCTACAGTTTCAGTTAAGGCAAAAAAGAAAATGAGGAATCCATCCTGAAGAATGAGAGGGTGCCAAGCTAGGCCTTCTTTCTTTTTCTCTGCAGGAAAAGGTGGCTTCAATGGGCATATGAGCAGCAGAACTAAAGGCTCTGACTAAATTGCTAGATTACATGTATTTGGGAAGGACATGAGGATCAGTTGTGTCTCTTCAGATGTTTCAGAAGTTTGGAAGAGCTTGGAAAATGGCAAGTAATGTAAAGGGGCCCTGATGAAGTTAGGAATAATGTCTTAATCTGTGCCAATTTAAGCCTGAGTAACTGTCTGGCCCTGTGTGACAGCATATAATTAGGGTCAATGGGAATTACTGATTCCTTTAGAAGGGCTAATTTCAATTTAATGATCAATGATTTATGCATGTGTCTACTTGTTTTCAATATATGCAGAAGAATTTACATAACACATACTCCTCCTTTATCCTGTTCTAACTTCAAAGGAAAACTGCAATGAGTATTAACTTCAGTAAAAAGAAAAACACATTTAAAATGTTGAGGCATTGGCTACACCCATCATTTCAACAGATATTTCTGCTGTGCCAGAAATTATTTGGCTGAACCTGCTCCAATATTCTTCCACAGTGGTGTCTCACCAGTGGTCTATGAGGAATATGTGAAAAATAAAAGTGGAGAAGATGTCTGTTGCTGAGGTGGGGGACACTACTAAAGTCCTTTGATAAACACAACTGTAACAGTTGTTTTGCCTTCTAAATCAGGAAGGAATCTGACCATTTTAAAACTCAAGAATCAACAAGTATGCTTCAAATTGTATCTTTTAAGGTTTTAATAATTCATCTAAGCTAAACATAAACTGCAGGTTCAGGAAAACTACTGAGAAAATCCACTTGTCATTAGAATAAAAGAAAACAGCAAAGAACAAATATTGCACCATAAGAGCAAAACATCACTGGCTGATAATCAGTTAGAGGTTGAACTAGTACTTACTGAAGATACCTGTTATAAACCAAGTTGCATCTGGTGCTGTGAACCTGACAACCCATTATCCTGTCTAGTAGCAGAAGAATTAGGATACAACTCTTTAAATGGTAACATTCTAGATTTTTGTTATGTTTGGGAGAGATCTCCAGCAGAAATTAATAAATTCATCAGAACTGTGTCAGTTTATACTAGCTGTGAATTCAGACATGAACTGCTTTTTCTTCAAAACTTTGACATGGTAATGGAGACATGCATCATGAATATCCATGCAGTTTCAGTTTTCTGTATATCTTTCAAATGCTTCAGAATTGTAAAGACACTGAAAAAAATTGCCTTTTGAAATGAACTGAAATATTCTTATGAGAAATGTTCACTATTTGTCTTACATATCAGTTGGTAACAGGTGCTTTCTTGTTTCCAGAAGACTCACTGAAGCGAATATTTGTGACTGCATTATCTATGTTCCCACAAAACTTGTGAAGATAGTTTAGTTAAAAAAAAAAAATCAAGCTAAACAGCATCTAAAAAAAATGTAGTAAAACATTAATTAATTAATTCAGAAAATAATCTTAAAACCAAGACACTTATCTAAGCCTGTCATGCAGCGAGAACTAAGTGTAAACAAAACAGCTTACAGAACATGAGCGTTTGATTATAAATTTTAAAAACAACAATTATAAATCAAAACAATATTTCAATCAAATTAATTTTGTCTGAATTATTACAGAGTTCTTATAGAAGTAGCTAAACCAATGGTTTTGGAATTTTTTATGACCAAGGAGTAGACTAGCTCCATGAAGCAAAAAAATGCCAATACTTAAAGGACAGAGGAATGCATGATATTTCTATCTTATTCTATGCTTATTCTGCCTGGTCCCTGTAATATATAATTAAAGGAGTAAAGTATAAACTCAAATATAAGGATCCTTGATGCTGCATGTGAACTTCTCTGGACAGTTTCAGTCCAGTTCATAACGGGTGCAGACCCACCTCACTGAAACTGTTACCACCTGCAATGGTTTGCTGCAGTACTGAAGCAGAGAATGCAAGGATGCAGTTAAAGTTGGCTTAATGTGTAAATGTGTAGCTTCTTACTATATACATACTTTTCTTCTCATAAAGAACTGCATCCATGCTGTTGAACGTCACTGTCATTCTGGCATTTTCAGCCAGCGTTAAGCACTGTAGGTTTTTCCTGGTGAATAGGAAGGCCCTGTTGAAATTGAGAAGGAAGCAATATTGACATAAGAAGCAATATTTTTGATTCAATTCAAGTTTCCTAACTTGTAATTATTTTTCTATAAATTATTGAATTACTAGCACTGTCTTATATACATTTATATGTTTCAGATACTGCACTGAGTTAGAGATACTGAGACACTAAGAGACTGATGTTTTCTACTGCTCTGAAGTGGCTGACTTTTTGAGGATATTTGATTATGTTAATAAGTTACTGTGTAGGAACCAGTTACTGAATTGGCAAAATGTTATCAACAGCATCCTAGCTGCTCAGGTTAGTGCCCTTCCCTACTATGAATTACAAACAGCTCATCCTTTTGTGAAGCAATGCAGCATCCAGATAAGGAGGAATAAGCAGCTCTACATTGGATTGGTAATGCTGGATAAGAGCAGGAACTTGAGATTTTCTATAGAATAATACTATGTAAATACACCCTTTACTTGACCTTGTGGTAATTTATGGTTGGAGATAAGCTACAAGCTAAAGGCACAGGCATCGAAGACACTGCTGTAGGCACAGCTGCAGCAGGATGGGGATGTTGGTTCTGATCAACAGTAGGAAAATATCACTGATATGCAGACACTCACAATGACATAGTTTTAAGATTCAACAGAAATTACCTGCAATTAAAATTTCTTTCTGCTTCACATTTCTCTGCACATTCTTTTTCGTTGTTTGTCTTGTAAAACTGTTTATTTCTAGTAAGTAACCAAACACCATCTGTTCTTAAATAGTCATCCAGTATATCTCCTTTCACTATAAGGGAAGGAAAGGAATCAGACATTAAAAATGAGAATGCTGCAGTTAAGAAGATGTGTGACTTTGAGTCCCATTTTCCCTGTAGTTTTGACAGGTGAATGCACCATTTATTTTGTGTAATTCTGGGTAAAAGATGATAAACTCTGAGGCAATTTCTGTCTCCTGGCACAATCACAGGAGGCAATCATAGTAAAAAACAACAGAACAGGAATGTAGAGAAGCAGCTCTGAATGGAGTTATGCATGGATTTGAAGCTCAAAACAAGAAATGTCAAGCAAGAACAAAAGTGAGAGAGATCAGGGAGAAGGACTAAATGATGTCAAAAAAACACCAGTCAGAGAAAGATGATGGGAAGTGATACCAGTATTAAATATTATGACTTCCCATGTGGTTTTACCAGTCACTTGTCCAGGTCTAAGCTAGAACAGAACTAACTCTGTTTAGTGAATTTACTTGTCAGCTCAGTCTCTTCTAAGTAACTGGACTTTCTGAAGTTAACAGCATATTTTTGCAGACAGTGTTGGCTTTGAGAAACAATAATGCTTGATGTTTAGAGTTACTACCAAGGATCAGTGTGTAGAAACACTCTTGCTTATACTTGCTCCCGTGCAGACCAAGGTTGCTGCTAAATATTATGTGCCACATTTGGGGGTACGGAAAGTAAAAGGCTGCAGCTCCAGGAAAGAGTGCACAGGACAGGTGACCCTAAACTGACCAATAAGGTATTGCCTACTGTGTACATCATATTCATTATAAAGCTGAAGAATCATGGGGGTAAAGACCCTTCTTCAATGGCCAGTGTCTGAGGAGGACTCCATCTGTTCTTTTGCCTTTGATCCCAAACTATGTGTTCCTCAATCCAGTTCCAGAATCCAGCTCCTGAATCTGGTTCCTGTCTACCACTTCTGAGACTTCCCCTGTGCCTGCTGACAGCATCAGTGGTGATGGTCTTGTAATTGTCATTGGGGGGGTTGGGTTCAACACTGGATTTGTATATATT
>JANHGN010011325.1:0-49735 GCA_024605025.1 Megaceryle maxima
GGCTGCAAGTGCATACTGATGGCTCATGTTGAGCTTCCCATCCACCAGTATCCCCAAGTTGTTTTCTTCAAGCCAGTTGAGTGCTCTCAAGCCAATCAATGCCCAGCCTATCTCGGTGCTTGGGATTGCACCGACCCAGATGGAGGACCTTGCACTTGGTCTTTTTGAACTTCATGAGGCATGAAGTCAGAGGCATAGCTCTAACCATGTATAGTCTGGTGCCTATCTTGCAGACTTAATCTCTCCAGTGACACAGGGATGATGTTACCTGCCTCAGGACTGAGGAAAGGGGATGAATGGATGGATGGAAGACCATGCCATCTCTGCATGTCTGTTACTATAGCCCTGGACAGAATGACTACTCATGGGCAATGGGCACCGATCTTGCTGTACAGCTGCCCCAGAAACTATGCACAGTAGTTGCACTCAGCTTGCACCATCTGAGTAGACAAACTTGCTGGAAACTTGCAGAATCCTATATAACAGTCCTTGTCTTCTTTCCTGACCTTCACACCAAGGCTGCAGATCCAGGAAGTAAAAAGGAAGTAAAGAGGAAAGCTGTTTACTTGTGACTGTCCCAGAAGAATCACAGTATCACAGAATGTTAGGGTTTGGAAGGGACCTTGAAAGATCAGTTAGTCCAAACCTCTACCAGAGCAGAATCACCTAGATTAGGTCACACAGGAACACACCCAGGTGTGTTTTTAATCTCTCCAGAGAAGGACAACCTCCCTGGGCAGCCTGCTCCAGTGCTCTGTCACCCTCACCATGAAAAAGTTTCTCCTTATGTTTACATGGAACCTCCTATGTTCCAGCTTGTACCTGTTGCCTCTTGTACTATCATTGGACATCACTGAGAAGAGCCTGGCTCCATTTTCCTGACACTCTCCCTTTACATAATTATAAACATTAACGAGTTCACCCCTCAGTCTCCTCCAAGCTAAAGAGACCCAGCTCCCTCAGCCTTTCCTCATAAGGGAGATGTTCCACTCCCTTAATCATCTTTGTGGCTCTGCACTTGATTCTCACGCAGTTCCTTGTCCTTGAACTGAGGGGCCCAGACCTGAACACAATATTCCAGATGCAGCCTCACAAGGGCAGAGTAGAGGGGGAGGAGAACATCTCTTGACCTACTAACCACACCCCTTCTAATATAGCCCAGGATTCCATTTGCATTCTTGACCACAATGGCACATCACTGGCTCCTGGTCATCCTGCCGTCCACCAGGAGCCCCAGGTCCCTTTCCCCTACACTGCTTTACAACAGGTCAGTTGCCAACCTCTACTGGTACATGGGGTTGTTCTTTCCCAGATGCAAGACTCTACACTTGCCCTTGTTATATTTCATTAAATTTCTCCCTGCCCAACTCTCCAGCCTGTCCAGGTCATGTACCACACGGGTACATGGAGCTGCTCTGTAGTCTCTGCAGGTTGCCAGTGAAGGTTTAGCTCTAGGGTTTGAGAAAATATTTATCAGTTCCAACTATCTTCATACCTCCTCTCTAACTACTACCATCAGCACCGAGAGAAAAACAAACATAGTCATGCATATGGCTCGACCTCATATTTTCTGAATATGGCCTAACCTTCTGGGGAAGATCCTTAATGATTCTGACAGTACCAGTTCTGATGGTCTCAAGTCACTGGCAAAGCTGGCAGGATTTCTTAGGAGTCAGTAAAAGCATTTTTAGCCAAACACCTCACTGTTTTCCAGGTCACATGGGTGAGAGACACAAGAATATATGTTTACACTGAAATCAGAAACAACATTCTTGTCTGTTTTTCTTTAGAGTCCTACATAAGTATGATGAATAGTGCACATACCATTTGTGTTTATCTAACCCCTGTTCACATAATACCCCAGAGCTGACTGCACTTTCTTTGTGAGGAACCATTCTCCTCGAACACCATTCATCTGCAATTATATTAATGATGGAAATACCAGTAGATTGAACATTTCAAACTTTTTAAAGATGTGCCATCACTCTTGGCCAAACCCCCACCCCCCTCCAATCTTCAATATATGAAGTTCAGGGAGATGCTACTCCTGACTGAGGCATGGGTCCAGGGACAACATCACGCTGGCTTGCTTAGCTTTCTTAGGGCTCTCTTCTGCTTATTGTGCTTGAATAAATTTTAGGTGGTAAAAATAACAGAAGAATGAATTAAGGTAGAAAGAGTGAAGCAGAGGGTAACTGGTGAATAATAGATCTGGGGGTTGTGTTACAGAAAAATATTGAGTTTGTCCCGAAAGATGTGCTTGCCCTTGCACACAAAACCATGTTATAAAATGTCCTACAAATGAATGCAGTTACGAGTTGAATGGAAGATGACCCAGCAAACCCAGATGGCCAGACAGGCCCTTGCTGAGGCACTGTGGAGGGAGGGCTCTCTGCCTGCTTCTGGCCCCACCAGACAACCCAGGGGACAAAATCAGGTGCTCTAACCCATGTTTCACCTGTTCATTAACAGCCTGAGAATTTCACTTAAGAAGTGAGGAAGAGTTCCATTTTATTAGACTTAGGTATCTTTCTTAAAGTGACTAAAACCACCAAAATTTAGGCAGCATCTGTGCAAGCACATTCTTTGAGGGAGGGAAATTGCATTTCTGAAGTAGCAGGAATAGCTGCTGCTTTGCTATCACTACAAACCCTGTATTCTCTTGAAAACTCAGAGCAGTGCCAGTTGTCTGCAGACTGCTGTGTTAAAATTTGGGAGCGCAGAATTTGTAATGAACTACTGCAATATTTTGATTTTTGTTTGCTTTACCAACTTCCTGTAAAATAGCTTAGCCCTTTGAGAAGGCTGTGCAGGACCTGATAAAAAAAAAAGAGACAAAAAAAAAAGAATTTTGCATTTTCATATGCAGATAGTATATTCCCTTCCACTCTTCTGTGACCAAACCACCCTTGTATTGTTTTTAACCAAAAAACCCACCCCTCTGATTCATAATTTAATCCACAGCCTTAATTGACTTCAGTTAGCTCTTTTATATGCAAACAAGTGTCCTGAGGCGTTTTACAGTCAAATCTGTGGCAGCTTGCATTATCAACAATTTGGCAATTAGGCTATCCGAATTATTTAAACTCTCCAACACAATTACCTTTTAAAGGCTACCACTATGTTCACCATTAAGTTTCTAATTAAACATTTTACGTAACGGGATAGTTTATAGCAACAGTTGCTACTTTATAGCAGCGTTGATGACTTTTATGGTTTTTAAAGGTACAGAGTGCTGCACACTGGAGTGTGAACTTAATAAGGCAGAGGCTGTAGGCAAAGGCAGGCACTGTAGATGGGCGGCTGTAATGGGATATGATGCTACATTAAATGGTTTGCTTGTCTCTTGAGGTGGAAAAGTGGAAAGGAAGAGCTTTCCTCCCATGCCTCCTCCCTGTGGAGCGCAAGGAAGGATGAGGTCAGGGCAGCAGCTCTGTCACTGCCCTCCAACATCAACCATGGTTAGATGGGGGGGATTTGGGAATTTGCTCCTTCCTCACTTTCCAGGGAGCTGGGATGGGAACAAGCCAGCAAGCATCATGGTTTTCATGATTTTGCGATTCTTATATCACAAAATGAGCTTTGCCAGCACATTATTGTTTCACATATTCATGAATGACCTGGAGGAAGGGACAGTGTACCCTCAACATGTTTGCTGTTGATTCAAAACTGGGAGGAGCGATTGACACACCAGAAGTCTGTGCTGCCATCCAGCAAGACCTGGACAGGCTGGACAGTTGAGTGGAGAGGAACCCCATGAAATTCCAAAAGGGCAAGTGTTGGGTCCTGCACCTGAGGAGGAATAACCCCCTGCACCAGTACAGGTGAGGGGTTGACCTGCTGGAATCAGCTCTTTAGAAAAGGACCTGGGAGTCCTGGTGGACAAGTTCTCCATAAGCCAATGTGCTCTTGTAGCCAAGGGATGCATGAAGAAGTGTGACCATCAGGTTGAGGGAGATTCTCCCCTCTCCCTACTCTGCCCTAGTGAGGCCACATCTGGAGTATTGTGTCCAGTTATGGGCTCCAGTTCAAGAGAGACAATGAACTACTGGACGGTCCAGGGTAGGGCTACAAAGATGAATAGGGAAGTGGGGCATTCCTCTTACAAGGAAAGGTTGAGAGATCGGGGGCCTTTTAGCCTGGAGAAGACTGAGAGAGGATCAGTGTTTATCAATATGTAAAGGGCAGGAGTCAAGAGGATGGGGTCAGACTCTTTTCAGTGTTGGCCAGCGATAACATGAGGGTCAATAGTCACAGACTGGAAGACAGGAAGTTCCACCTCAACATGAGGAAAAACTTATTTATTTTGAGCATGCCAGATCCCTGGAACAGGCTGCCCAGAGAAGTTGTGGAGTCTCCTTCTCTGTAGACTTTCAGAACATGCATAGATGTGATCTTGGGCAAACTGCTCTAAATGAACCTGCTTTAGCCAGGCGTTGGACTCAATGATCTCCAGAGGTCCCTTCCAACCCCCACCATTCTTTGATTTTGTGGTTATTGATTGAATGTCCATCATACTAAGGTCGAGTGTCCCAGGTTAGGGAGTTAAGTATCTCGCTAAGTAAAGTGTTCCTGTAAAAACAACATTTTGTTTTGGCAAAAGAATGGTTTCCTTTGTTTGAAGAGCAATGTTCCTACTCTGTCACACTGTCTGCTTTATAACTAATGCCCATCATTTACATACAATTATTTTTACTTATTAAGAGAGATTGACAAAGCTGAGATTAGTCTTTGGAGATGGTATGGCTAAAGCATTTAAATTAAATTAACTGTTTATATAAGATTTAAGTTTGATGACTTAATGGGCAGAGCAGAATTGGAAAACATAGGCATTAATTATGGGGGAACTTAAGCAAGAATTTAATGAGAATAAGCCACTTGATGTCATTGGTATTGTTTTTCCAGCCAATGAACTTCAGATAAGAGACTTATTTCTTCTAAATTCTTCTGGATTTCTTCTGGAGCTTATGTACAGCTTCAGGGATTTTTTTTGGGGGGAGGGAACAGTAGCTCCAGGAGGGGCTTGTGCATTGACCGTGGTCAACAAGAATTTACAGGCAAAAGAGAAGTCAATTGAGGCTGTTATGTAGCATGAGGCAGCAATGATGAGGTGTTACCATTTCAGTAAATAGTTATGGGGGAGAATAATTACAATGCAAGTAAAAATCTAATATTCTGAGGAATCTAAGACATTATGGTGCTTTTTTTTTGCATAGCAACACTATAGGGCAGTTCAACCCTCCCTCTGCCATCAAAGAGTGGTAGTGCAGAAGCAATTTTTTCATGGAGGACATATAAGAATCATAGGGGAGGCACAAACTGTTTTCAGATGATGTGGCCACACACTAGTTAATGCCATCTGCTTCTGGAGCTGACTTTACAAAAAAAGACATTTCTCACTCTGCCCCTTTCTGCAATTTATAATCCTCTGTTCTTTGAAAAAAAATAAAGGGAAAAGCATATCAATATTGAAGTTCATAGCATACCTGCTCCACCACCAACACTTAGAATATTGATTGTAGACTTCCCATTTCCAATACTGAAAAACATTATTTATACATTTTAAGAGAGCTACCCAGTAGAGAGGGTTACATCCATTAGTGAACCAATGGTGATCCCATGAAGACTAATAACTTCAGGACAAAATCAAATGCAATGTGCACATATATAGGTGTGCCTGCGAGCTGGCAGGAGAGATCAAATTCAGAACTGTGCTCTTTGGAGGTTCCTAATTTCTAGTCATTTTGTCAATTTGTATAGGAGTTATGCACTTATGACAAGTGCAGATAAGCAGCAGTAGACACATGCCTTCTCCATGTCTGTACTTCAAGTATCAGAGACCTCCCAGGGTCTGGACCAGCTAAAAATGGTTCGTTGAAGTTTTTCATTTTGCAGAATGGTGAGGAAGAGAGGAAAGTATGATGTCCTTGCCCTTAGCAAGGCTTTGGAAGAGACATTAAAACCCTGGGCCCAGAGAAGGGCCTCCCCAGAACCAGGATTTGACCCCAGCTGCCTGCTGCCCGAGCCAGCCTGGAAAGTGAAGTGTCCAGCAAAATCCATGCACCGGCTGGCAAAGCAGGAGTGTTATTTACACGTTAGAGAAAGTCTAAATATTAACTGAAAAGATGACTTTTTCAAAGATGCTTTCAATCAAATTTAATATCAGAACATAATAAACTGTTATTGCATTTTTCATGTGTTAGAGTTGATTCAGGGTAAGCTGCATTTGCATGCAAGGAAACAATTCAGCCTTATCTCCTCCCTGCTAGGCAGGCTCTGTCCCGGAGAGCAGCCATTCAGCAGTGTGTGTAAATGAAATCTCCAGCCAAGCCCTATCAGAGACCTACAGACAGGGCGGCCAGCGGGGAACAGCAATCTGCCTCTCGCAGGCAGCCCCCAAGCCTGGCCGAGCCCATCACCACATCAGGACTATGCCCCAGGCTGTCCTTCAGCTTGATGTGGCCACCTCCACGTTACCTCGCTATCACGGCCGGCAGCTGGCTCTCCATGAACTCCTGCATGCACTGGTGCTCAGTCGAATTCTCGAGGAAGATGCGGAAAGACTGAACGTATCGGGTGGGGTTGGAGGCCAAGCGTTTCATGGGTGATGCCATGCTGGGATTCGGAAGGAAGGTGCAGGAGGGGACAAATTATTCCCTGCAGCTCTTCTTTCAGACCTAGAGAAGGAATAAGAAACACTGGAGAGGTGAAAAACAGCACGTGTCTGGACTTTGCTCGGTGTCCTTGGCCCTGCTACTGTGCCTTAGAACACTTAAAAAAGTATTATGCAATTCCATGATAGAAACTGTAAATCAGGTTTGAGCAGCAAAGGGTAATATATCATCTTTAATCTGTGCAGAGGAAATGCCAGCATTGTTTAACTGTGCTGACACAGGGCTCTGTTAAAACCCAGTAAAAGGGTGTTTAGACGGTTCTTAAATAAAAGAAAAATGCCCTTATTTCTCGAAGGCATGGAGAGGCTCCAAAGCCTTGGTCTGGATTAGAAGAATGTACAGCACACATCTCCAGAGACACTGGCAGATTTCTCTATCTGTTTTTTTAATCTTTTGATGTTCTTAAAGGGAATGCTGATGGTAGGGTGAAAACAATAAAATCTTTATAAATGTACTCTTTATTTTTCTGGTCCCTCTGAAGATAATGGTACAATTCCCATGGGCTAAGTAGCTAATTCACAAAAGCCACGTGAGTTACTGGAATGGATGTTGTGCTAAACCCAGCTTGCACAGAGTCAGGAGTGGGGGAGGCAGAGTGTGCTATTGGGAAATGTCGGGCTGCACCTTGAAAAGTGCACAAAGACATGTTCATCCTCTCTTAAACAGCAGTTTAAGTCCATCACATCTTATTCTAACTGGCAAGAAGAAAGAGTAACCCTCTTTCTCCTCACGGATCCCATCTTCAAGGACCACACCACATCTCCCCAGTGTCTCTTACCATCTCCTCTGGCTTTCCTGCAGAGATTACATCCCAGCTACCTCCCATTATTTTTATTGCTCCCTTTGGACTGTCTCCAGCCAAGCCCTGTTGTTGTTGAAGTGCAGCCACCCAGGGCCAAAAGCCTCCCACCCACTGACGTCCCCTGCCTCCCAGCACAGCTGGGACAGCTCCTCTCCCCCCACTGAGACTCCACTCCCCTTACCTTCTGTTGTGGTTTAACCCCAGCCAGCAATGAAGCACTATGCAGGAACTTGATCAACTCCTGCCCTCCCCCAGTGGGATGGGGAGAACTGGGGAAAAAATATCAAATTCATGGGTTGATATAAGAACAGTTTAATAATTGAAATAAAACAAACTAGTAATTAGAAATAGTAACAGTAGTAATGAAAAGAAAGGTAACAAAGAGAGAAATAAAACCCAAGAAAGACAAGTGATGCACAGTGCAATTGCTCACCACTCGCTGACCAATGCCCAGCCAGTCCCTGAGCAGCAATTGGCCCCTCCCAGCCTACTCCCCCCACATTATATACTGAACTGGATGTTCCACAGTATGGAATATCCCTTTGGCCAGTCTGGCTCAGCTGTCCTGGCCGTGTTCCCTCCCAGCTTCTTGTGCACCTCCTCACTGGCAGAGCATGGGAAACTGAGAATTCCTTGACTTACTATAAACACTACTTAGCAACAACTAAACCATCTGTGTGTTAGCATCTTTATTCTCATACTAAATCCAAAACACAGCCCTGTACCAGGAAGAAAATTAACTCTGTCCCAGCCAAAACCAGGACACCTTCGCTCGCCAGTGTGACCACTGAAATACAAGGCCTGGGCTTTTTCCAGACTGTTTCTCTTGTCCTTTTGAAATATAATTCTGCCCTCTGTAATGCTCAAGTGCCTCCCAGCTGCACATCAAATCACAACAGTCTTGTCCCTGCGCCAAATCATGAACAGAAGCATTAAAGAGTAGAGAGCTCAGATTCATACTTGTCTTTACCTCCCTTTCTGGCTGTGAACTGCCAATAATTTTCCTTACTGAACTTGCAACCAGTTTCCCACCCACCGTATAAGCTGCCTCATCAAGGCCATGTCTTTCTTTCTTGCTTATGAGAATGTCCCACAGGATGTTGCTGACCCTGAGGTCTCTGTATAGGAGCACCTCCTTCTCCCCTGTCCACTGGGACTGTTACAGCACTGGCAGAAAGATGGGTTTGACACAATTTCTCCCTGGCATCTCCACATTGCCTGGACATCACCCTATTCTCTTTCTGGTGCTCATTCCTTCTTGAAGGACAATTTCTAGGGAGAGCCATCATGCTGAGCAGCTACAGCTCCCCTGCTCCTCCAGTGAGGGCTGGTGGCAATGCACCTCCTCCAGCATGTGCTGCTACCAGAGCCATTACATCACTTAGCAATGCCTGCTAATTGCAGTTCTTGGGGCAATCCAAAAGACAAGTGGTGACCTCTGGAGCAGGCCCCAAAGTGTGATTTTCCAACCATACCACCTCTAACGCAGACCCAGCTTTTGGCACACTCCCTGTTCCCCACCCTCTCAGACACCAAGGATGTTTTCAAGGGAAAAATTGGCAAAATTGAGTATGTTAAAGTGCAATGATGAAGACGACCTGATAATGAGTAGATGGGAGACCTTTAAAAACTTTTCTGGTTCCTGGATGCCCATGAAGGCCAGTTGGAGTGGCATGGGATGGTGATGGTCCCCCCAGCCACAGAGCTGACCCTTCTGCAGTGTACTTCAGTGATCCTGATGGTGTTAGGTAAGGGAGACAAGTGCCTGTGCACTAGACAGACACACCAACAGATTGCAGCTGAGTTGACTCTTATTAGGTGAAGGACCATGGTGCAGGATCACAGGGATGTACCTGCCACTTGTGCTGCCCAAGCTACCCACCTGACTAAGCCACCACACATGAGCCTTGGACAGACAAACTCCTCCTTTTCCCAGATGACCAGTGCTCAAATCCCCAGCAAAATCTGAATTAATCTGGGGAAAACAAGTATGAATTGTGCCAGAGAAAGTAAGGAAGCAAACATCCGGATGTAAGTTGGGTGACAATCACTCACGGCTAACCCACTCAGAAAATAGACATATTCCTTGTTTACCCATTCCTCTGCTCTGCCCAACTCCTCGCTCTTTAATCCAAGTGCACAAAGAGTCTTTGCCATTTGCCACTAACATATTTTACTACCTTCAATCTTGAAAAAATATTTTGCAGTTAATAAGAGGAGATTTAGATAATCGACCTTTTTTCTATGCCTCCTGCTACTTCCTGTGATTTAATTTGCCCACATCCCCTGCTCTGCAGTCTCTAATAAGAAGCTGAGATTTATTTTCATGTTAGGAGCAGTTCAAGGAATTTGTCTCATTTATTTCATTATGCTTTTGGCTGCTTGAATTTGGTCTATTTATTTAAATCTGTGTTTTGATGTTTGAATTGTGGCCAGTTAAATTTAAAAATGAGTAAAGAGAAGGAAGAAAGCTGTTAGGCTGCTAGAAACATTTGGATAATATTGTTCACTTGGGCAAGTCCCCTTCAGTGATAATGCAAGTTTATACACAGCTTACTGAAAAGATTGACGAGTTTCAAAACCAGACTCTGTGTTTACGCTGCGGTTACTTGATTGACCTCTGGTTTGCACCAGCACTAGCAGAATTAAACCTGCTTTAAATTCACTGCAAAACCCTTTAAATTGAGCGTGCCCTCAGCTGTAAACTATTTGCAGCATGATCCTGGGCTTATTAGTGCAGGATTAGGTCTTGTTGCTGAACACCAGTAAAACAGGGGTCCCTCTTGGAGGAGTTTAATGCAATTTGTTAAGCTCTCGCTTGCCTCTCGGGCAGCCGTACTTACGTGCTCTCGGTCTGTGCTCTCGGGGCTCCTACAATGTGATGTTGCTGCGTTGCTCGGGATGTGCTCCTGGGTGGACGGATGCCTTCCCAGAAGCTGCTGCCGTCCCGTCCCACCCCCAGGGCTGCGACGTGGCAGCACAGGGGAGGTTTTGCTGCCTGGAAAAGGAGCAGGCGATATCATAACCTCATGCAGCAGCAGCTGCCTGCAGTTTAAACCCTGCCTGCCATGCCCACCCAACACCCTCTGCATGTCCCTACCAGCCGTCCCCCAGGACACTCCTGGCATGGCAACCAACACCCTAGGAGCATTTAGACACAGAGCTCTGTCAAAGTGTTAGAGCTCAGATGAAAAAATAAAGCCCTGACACTGGTATATAAGAAATGCAACTCTCGATGAATTGGAAATAGATGTCTTGGTGTGTGGCACACTCCAATGTACAGTGTCATTCACAGTTTGCCTATACAAACCTACCATTATAGATTACTTTGCTTTTTAGTTCACTTTCTTGCCAGAAGCTGAGATTTTGCTTATCCCTTACTTTCCAGAGTTTAAGCAATGGGAAGTGTTTTCCAAATTGTGTGTACCCTCCACAGCCCTGTTAGGAGCAGTTTTATCTCAGGGAACACAAGCATGGAAAAAAGCATTGACCTATGTCTACTATCACACTGTGTTTTGCTGTTCAGAGCCTTAATAAAATATTTGCCCTGGGCGTGCCCTAAATTACTCATTGTTTCTTCATGTTTAGTGAGAAGGAAATTTTTTTAAGTTAAATGAAGAAGTTTTCCTTCTGCACTTAGATGGAGAAATGAACTGTTCATGGAGAAATGAACTGTTCATATCAAGAAAGTAATATAAAATAATACCAGTAATATTAATAACTGTGCTTTCAAAGGCACAGTTACAGGGAAAATGTCTGTAGTTTGACATTTAGCTGAAAGTTTACTGAAATAAAGATTTCATATCAACAGTTAAAATTGTTCAACTGGAACAATGAGTGTGTGGGAAGGCAACAACCGCTGCATTTTTTTCTCTCCATACACAGAACCATTCCTAAGCCACTTGGAGGGAAGGAGGTACAAATCCCTTTGCCAAAAAGTGAACCAAGAGCTGCAGGGCCACCGTGTGTTGGTACCTTCTGCTGATCCCTTGACAAAGAGGGATGCCAAGGCAGTGCAGGAGGAACAAGCAGCCCCACAACATTTTTGCCATTTCAAATTGATGATCACGACTTTCTTTGCAAGAGACATTTTAAGGGAAATGAAACCCCAGCTACTCTGTTAGAAAGCCATGAACTGAGCCAGCTTCTCTTGGCTCAAGGAGTCCCAGCAAATGCTCACTCTGCAGCAAGGGCTCCCACCTAGGCTGTGGGTGCAAAGCCTGCTGCAGTGTCAGCCGTGCAATGCCCTGCCCTGGCTCTGTAGCAGCAATAAACAGCACTGTTCAAACCAAGATGAACAGAGAAGTCAGTGGTGTTTTTCTGGTTTTCTTTGTAATTCTGGAAACCAGGATTAATTGGCATCACTAGAACTATGCAACTCAGTCAAAAGAAAATAAACTCAGTGTATCTGGCCCATGCTATTCTCCCTCTGCAATCCAAACTCAACAAAAATGAGTTTTCCGAGTGCCAGTTGCCATTTAATATGAAAGCTTAAGTTTAGAGAGCCAAAAATAAAGATTATATGCATCTGGTGTTTTTAAGTGTTTTATGAAAATAAAAAAGATGCTGCTGTTAATTTGCTCCTTTAATTTCCCCTGGAGACACATTCTAAGCTTTAAGCCAAATCCCAGCTGTTTCTTTTCAGCATAGGCTCATTGCTGCCCTGGCAGAGGGTAATTGGGGTGGGGTGGGGAGGATGCTGCCACCATTGCCTAGACATTATTGTTATAGCCCCCAGCATCTTCCCTTCCCAGAGGTGTCTATAAGAGGCACCTGCACCCAGGGAAGGGCTGTGCTAAGCCAGAGGATACAAGCCAGGTGAGAAGAGCAGGAGCCAGGACAGGGGCTGTCATCACTCTGCAAAATGAAATCCTTCAGAGAAGCTGGACACTCCACCCTCAGGTATATCTACAGTTTTGGTCATTAATGTCGTTTCACACTGTTTAGCATCACTATTTAGAAATGGAAAATCAACTCCCTGTACCATTTTACTTTGCATCCTCCTATATACACTGTACTGTCCTAGACTGCAGGGGGCTGAGTTATTGAAAGGAGATCCTGTAATCCTAGAAGGCATTGGTATTTGGGAAATAATAGCTATTGTTCATTAAACATCTCTCCATCATGACAGCTCAGGGGACAATTCACAACTCTGCAGATACTTGGCCATGATGGGGTATAATATTAAAAGACAAAGTTGTGAGTAAAAGATGATCACCCAGAAACCCGATAAGGACCCAAGCAGTTGTCACTTAGGCAAGGCAAGAGCTGGGAACAGTCAACATCTGCAGATTATTTTCTTTTCTGGAATACATCTGCATAGTTTTGGGCTGCAAATCTGTACTCAGGAAGGAGGAGAAAAGATAAATGCTGTGGCCCTGGTCCAAATGAATCATTATAATTTCTACTCCCAGCAGTGCTGGGAGCCATGCTGGGAGCCAGCCTTTGCTGAAGGAGGGAAAGTGCAGGGGAACATGCCCTGCTACTTGCTCCCACAGAAGCCACCAGCCGTGCCCAGCAACAATGCAGGATTTCCTATATGTTGTGCTGATCCATGAGCTCCAACAGCTTCATTGGTCCCATGGCAGAAGTGGGAACAGCAGCACAAAATTATCCACTGAAGATTGAGGAGAGCCGTGCTAACTGGTTAATCAGATAATGCCTTCAGAGATGAGAAGTGCTAAGTTAACAAAAAAGGTTAGAACAGGCAGGGTATAGGACTTGCTGTTGGTTGGACATGAAGACAGGTGCTAAAGCTCTGTGATGCTGGTTTTATCTTGCAAGTTACAGGAGTGCCAGAATAGCCCATTGGTCATGAGCATGGCTGCAGTGGTGCTCACTTGGGTGAAGATCCATCTCTCAGAAGCAGGGACTAAAGCCTGAACCTGGGGTCACAGCTGATCAAAGCTGAGCTTGGGAGCAGGCAGGGGATGGGTCTGTGTGTAATGTTCCCCCTGCTTTAATAAAACCCAAGGGTCCAAAGTACGTGGTTCAGAACTAGGAAACTGGATTTTCAAGAGGCAGCAAGAGTGGGAAAGGCTGGGCAGTAAAGACCTAATTTCTATCCTGCCACGAGATTTCAAAGCATTTGTAGATGGACCAAATATCTGAGTCCAGATATCCAGGCCTTTATTTGGCTTACCTCTGATGTAATCACACTCAGCCAGCCCGATAAAAGCAGAAGCTAGACTTTACTTAATGTCTAAAGAATTATTTCTGCTGTGTCCTAATAAAGCACACCAATGTAAGCTGGAGTTGATAACAAGATCGCTGTGCTGGGCTAGCAAAATCTCATTTTACAGGACAACTGAACTGTCAGTACCAAAGAGTGGACAGGTTATTGCTCGTGCTCCTCCAAGGTTGCTTTTATTAAAATGGAAATTTCCAAAGCTTTGCATTCACAAACACATGGCCACGGGCACAAAAATCTCTTCGAGGGGGAGAGGGGGCAGCCACAGGGCCGCAGCTGCTGCCTTCCTCCTGCAGCTTGGTAGCTGCAGCCCTTACAAAGTGGGGTTCCTCAGGGTCACTGCAGCACAGCTGTCTCTGCCCCAGGTGAAAGGGTCCATGTCAACACAGCCCCTGTCCTTGGCATGGCTTTGGGGTCAGGTTGGCAGGTACAGTAGCCCTGGGTGGGTGTGATACGCTCCCCCATGTCTGCACCCTATGAATGTCCCATGTGATTTAGGTGAGGATTTGCTCTCCCTTCTCAAATCCAGCATGGTCATCATCATCTTAAAACTGGGACTTTCACATTTTGGGCTTCCACAGCTCTTTATGCAAGAGGGATTCAACACCCCAGCTCTTCTCCAGCATGACTAGATTTAAACCGCTGCAACTAGTTCATCCCTACAGGTGATTTCTACTGAAGAGGGAAGGGGAAGAGGAAGAGGAGAACTATTTCAGTTAGAAGGGACCTACAATGATCATCTCGTCCAACTGTCTGACAACTTCAGGGCTGATCATAAGTTAAAGCATGTTACTAAGGGCATTGTCCAAATGCTTCTTAAACAAGGATGATAGAAAAAAAAAAAATATATAGCAAAAATTAATGCCTGGCTGTATTTTCACTTTTTGTTGTCATAACACACAGAGCAACTGCACCAGGCCACACATGAACTTGGCTACTGGGAACAATTTATTCACTAAACACAGCCTTTTATTGTCCCAAGTATATCTGAGGAACAGATTAAATTTTTACAAATGTGTGCCTCAGTTAAAATAATTTTGCTTTTTCCCCCTCCCCAAAGTTAATTGACTCAAAGATTGTTTGTGACATATCTCATTATGGAGCACTCTAAATTTCTGGCTTGTAATTAGTGAAAGAAATCAATGCTCTATTCCCAAACTGGAAAAAAAAAAAAAAAATAGAGTATTTCAATTAGTAACTTGAAACTGGAATTCTTAATTCAATTAATCTCAGAAATTCAAGTTCCAAACAATGTTGGTAAGGGCTTTCATTATTGCATCCAGGTTTGGAGTTAGTAAAGCATGGTGCACACCTTCACCGACTGGTACTCCTTACCAGAGAAGGGTGCTAGAAAGCAATGTTGCTGAGATCACCCAGAGTGCACAGCTCTTGCCCTGTGAGGCCACGAGGCAGTGATGGAGCAGACACAAAAGCCCCAGCCTCTCTCTGTCCCTGAGCAGCACGCAGCTCACGTCTTCCTTGGGACTTCCATCTCTGCCAAGAAACTAGTTTCTGTGCTGGAGAAGCGTGAAGGACCCAGCAAAGAGCTGGCTCAGGTTATTGAGGTCATGGGAAAGCAGAATCATGCCAAGGAAGAGGAGCTGGCTTTTCCTCTTTGCCACTTTTGCTGATGATTTATGTTTTCTACACAGGTATGGATTTTAGCAAGCAACAATCATTCATAATAAAAAAGCGATTCTTAGGGCATTTTACCCATATATGGAAATAATTATTTTCTCTTTTCAAGGTGCAGTGATACAAGGACAGAACTGACAGAAATACCCAACTATCTGTAAATGAAAAATACCATCCTGACCATTTTTTTTCAGAGACTGTCACATGAGGCCACCCCTGGTACTCAGTGGAGCTTCAGACCCACTTTTTTAGGCTGCACCTTGATGATAAAGGCATGAAGCAATACAGAATTCATGCAACTCTTAATACCTGCTCATGCTTTAAAGAATTTTCACTTGTAACAGAAATAGCCTTTTTTTTATTTATTTTTAAATAAATATTCCTGTCTCAGGTGATCACTCTTTCCAATACTGACACACTATCCACTTGTGATTGTTTCATTTTCCCCCTACCTCCTCCTCTAGCTGCTCCCTAATGACCTCGTGTGATGAAGGATCTGAATGAGCCACAGTTGAAAAGCAATCAACCAAAATTAGAAGGTCTTTCTTCTAGCCCATGTTTGGAAGCCATCACCCCCTGGAGCACACAGTGCTGTCACTCCAGCACTGACATGTTAATGCAGGGAGCACAGCGACTGCCGCCACAGCATTATTTTGACAACTGAATATTCCACTTGCAGCTCCTCGGCGTGGTTCACATGCCTCCTAAATCTCTCTGCTTGAAGTGTAATATTTTCGTGCCATTCATATCTCTTCCTGTGGGAACTTATGATAAGCTTTGGAAACAGCTTAGACACACTCACTCCCCTCTGATGGCAGTAGCCGCGTACAACTCTCATAGTCAAAATCTTTGCATTAAGATGAATGTAAAACCATGCATTAGGAACACTTCAGATGTTTGTAAGCCGTCATTCGAGCCAAACCCCAGCATTTAAAGTACTCTGACCTTGTAAAAAGTATACTTTTGACAAAATCTGGTTTGTTATCTTTAAGTCTATGGGACTCTGATCTGGATGGCAGCTATCTGTACCAGCACAGGGGTGGCATTCCCACCTGGTGTCTGTATAGCCCAGAGCCTGTGCACTACCTTAGGCATTAAATTACTACAGCAGGGTATATATATACACTAAGCATCTAATCTGGTCCATATGTCTTTTTGAAGAGTTTCTGCTTCTTGGGTGTCATAGCTTGAGGCTGGGCTTGTCACTAAGTGAATGGCAGATGCTCTCTGTTAGCTCGTCTCCCTTCCCAGAAGGGAAAGGGAATAAGGGAGACAGACTTATGGGCTGGGGAAAAAAAAAAAACAACCAAAAAAACCAAGCCCCTCCCCTCCCCCTCCTGCCCAAAATCCCTGCTTTTATGAAACAATAACAACAAAACCAAAAAATAATAAGATAATGAAATGTATACAAAACCAAGACCAAACTCCCCGAGTGGTCACCACTGATGATGCAGGGCAGGCACTAGGGAAGTCCCAGACTAGACTCAGTGGGAGATGGGAATGGGAGTTGGGAATGGGATTCAGGAACTCATGGATTGGGATCAAAGGCAGAAGGATGGACAGAATCCTCCTTGGATGCTATTGAGGAAGAGAGCTTGACCCTTTTGATCCCTCTGATTTATACTGAATAGACTTACATGGAATGGAATGTCTTGTTGGACAGTTTAGGGTCACCTGTCCCGTCCTCTCCTCCACACAAGTATGACTTTTTCACTTACTTATGACCCTTTCACTTAACACAAGGTACAGCAGTGACTTTGGTTTCTCTAGGAGCAAGTATAAGCAAGAGCCTTTCTGCACACACCAGCCTTTGTCAGTAACTCTAAACATTGAGTGTTATCACTTCTAGAAGCAGACATGGTCTGCAAAAATGTGCTGTTAACTTCAGAAAGAACAGTCCCTTAGAAAAGACCTAGCTGAAAAGTCAAGTCACTGAATAGAGTATTGGTTCTCTTCTAGCTCGAACCAGGACACTGAGACAGAAAAGGGTGGCCTGAACATGGAGCTTCACACCCAGCAAGCCCAGCCCCTCCATACCAGCCACCTGCCTTTGCCTTTTTTCTTTGCCTTTTTTTTTTCCAAACCACAAGCCTTTGTCCCTTCTGCCAATTTCATCACAATGATGTGATGTCCTCACAAGTTACTGATGAAAAGATGTTTGACAACAGAGGGCAAGCGAGCATCCGAAGCACCTGCATGGGAAGCCAGTTCAGCACCACCAGACTTTCTCAGGGGAACTGCATGGCCCCAGACCTCCCCCTGGCCTTGGGCAAAATGGGAGGAGAAGCTCAAGCCACATTGTTGTTATTTCTGTTAGGCTTCTCCCAGATCTAACAAAGGGTCAAAGGTGGAGGAATAATGAAAATAAAGATCAAATGCTCCTGCAAGCAGCAGGATGGACAGGGAGGGCTGCTCTCTGCATAACTCCTCCTCTCCAGCCCTTGATTTTCAGCAAACACATCCAGCAGAGTTAAGTTTTAATGGCACTATGTAACTCGTAACCACAAAACAAACTGCATCTAGGACCACAGGAACAGGCTGACATTTTTTTCCAAAAACTAAGATTAGCAATGAACTTACTTTTTTTTTTTAGATGCCAGATGTTATGACCATCTAATGTCACATGTTATTAGACCCTTGGTTGCTTCTATTCAGGGTGGAAAGCAGGATGGTGTGTGACCCACCAGGGCCTCATATTGCCATGCTGTGGGTTAGCTTTGAGCATAGCCATGCTTTAATTTATATTACATTTTGTAGTATATATACTACAATATGAACTAATATATTTGTTTCAGAGCTGAGTGTACCATCTATTGCCAAAAAGAGTTGCAAATGTGAAATTTCACCATGAAATATCAGTAGAAAACCACTGCTTCCTTGCTAGCACTTATCAGTGCTAGGTACAAGGATCATGCAAAAGCTCTTGACATAGTACTGTAACATTGCTCAAGTGGAAATGTACAAGAAATTTTCATGGATAGTGCTGTCATTTTTTAATTTTTTTTTTTTTTTTTAATTACAACTTAATTTGGAGCCAAGAGGAGCCTTGGCTGGAAAGCTCCTTCCTGCAGAGTATATGCATGTTTTAGCAAGGGATGCTGAAAAGGCCATCTTAAACCCTGCCTAGAATTAAAATTACTGTGAGCTTCACCCCCTCTGTGAAAAGTCAGAAAATGTCTGTTCTTTCCTCAAACCTTAAACTGAAGGAGTATTTATTTGCACTGAAGTCAGACGTGAAGCATTTTGTCCAAGAAGGAATTTTGCAGAAGGTTATGTATGGGAGAAGGGGGATATGCATGTGAAGGATACTTGCAGGTAGCCTGACCATCAGCTTGCAGTGGAGTGGGCCTGGTGCTGCCCACAGCCACCCACAGTCCCCAGTCACATCCTTTGAACTCCTTCGCCTATGGCAGCCCAAGCAATTGCCATTCCCAGCATGGTGTCCTCACCTTTTTACTTGCCCTCCTTATCTACTGCAATGCTTCTTGCTCTCCCTGCTGTTTCTGCCCTGAAGCCCTACAACTGTTGCTTGTCATAATTATTGGGTTTTTATACCATTTCTATCTCTTGCCTCAATCCAGCCAGTGCCATTGTAAACGTGTCGCTGCTTCTTTCAAGCATCGTATCCTCCTGCAAGATACCAATACATCTGACTCAGCCTGCCCACTCTCTCCTTTGTACAGGCTTTAAATTGCAAGTTATTTAAACTCACAGCTATTTTCCTGATTAAATAAGCCTGGGAAGGGTTACTCTGAAGATATTAGGATTTTATTGGAAAGCTACATTGCCATCTTGTTATTTTGATCCCTATTCATCCTTCATCTTCTGACCAGACAAAAGCCTCTGAGTTTCTTTATACAGACGTGTATTCATGCTTTTTATTGAGCAGGAATCCTTGCAATCTCTGCTCCAAGATGAGACTGCTCTGTGGATCATTTTCGGTGTTTTACTTGGATTTGATTTTGTCTCTGCTCTGACAAACCAGTAGTGAAGTTAGAGGTGACAAAAGGATGAGTAAGAAAAGGACTTCAGGATTGGGTCCTGATTTCAGTGTTAGGAGTTCACATCCTTGTCATGCTATGGACACTTGTTTCCCTTTTGTGGCCACATCCAGATTGTGGGGGGACTGGGAATGGGAAGGCAGTGGGGAACACCTTTCAGGTTAGGATACACAAGGATGGGTACAGTACATGAAAATGCAAAGCAAACTCAGATTCATGAAAGCATGGCAGTTATGTCAAAAATAAATAGTTGAAAAAAAACCCAGACTATCTGTAGTTAATGGATTTTACTAAGCATGCCATTCAGAGCCCAGAGGAGGCAGACCTGGGTTGTGGTTGTACCTCCAGCTGTAGGACCCTACACGGGGTTAAAGCTTCAGCCTTGCACCTCCAGGCAGGAAAATGCACACATGGTCCAGTTCTGGCTTTCCAGAGGCAAACAGCTGCACAGACATAGGTGAATAAAAATGTGGAAACTTGCAAAAATGATCAAGACAGCTGAGGTTTATTTATTTATTTATTTACCCCCCTCTGTTTTAGCCTACAAGCCACACACCCTGATCTGACATCCTGTTCTGGCCACTTTCTGTTACACACAACGTCTCAGAGATACATCAGCACCTGGCCACAAGCTCCACAAAGGACACTACTATTTTAGGGGTGCATACACATCCAATCCCATCTGTCAGTTAACAAATTTAAGCAGAGCAGGTCAGTCAGACACAGCATCACAGTGTCACAAACCCCAGCATGCACAGAAAACCTGTCATTTTCTCCACCACACAACAGCTTTTTCCCCAGGGCACATCCCACCCTTGGGGAGGATGACATAGGGGCAGTTCTTGTGTACGCCAAACAAACAAATAAAAATAACCCACCAAACCAAAAAAAACCCCAAAAAACCCAACCAAAAACCCCAAAATGGATAACAATGAATCAAAACTCAAAAATCCCCAGAAGTGAAAACCAAAGCAGCCACCACAGAAAGGGCAATGTGGTTAAATAGGGGCTAAGGCAAACCCAGGGGGCTTCCAGCCTCACTGCTTCCGGGCATGAGGAGCCTGAGGCCACCTCTTTTGTCTCTGTTTCTGTTCGATGAGAACAATTCTCCCTTTGTACCCCCACCTTGTAGCATAGGTGGCAGAAGTTTGTGGGACTCCAGGTGCTGCTATGATTAAAACTGAAAGACATCTGCACAGCTTATAACTCCTACAGGTGGTATTTCCCCAGTCCCCATCTTCAGGACATATGTGTAAAATATTCGGATTGACTCAAACTGATCTTAGAACACCCTCTTTCTTTAAAGTTACAGTGGCCATCACCAGGCAAAAAGTCATCCTTGTTGTAACGTTAAGAGAACTGAAAAAAAAACCTAACAAAACAACAAAATTAAGCCTGAGAAGAGCAATGAAAGCAGAAGAAAATAGGAGACAAGTGTTAAGCTCAGGGCTGTTTGCATAAATGCTTTGATAAATTATTAGCTAAGTCCATAGGTCAAGGTCCATGAGGGTTAGAAATCCACTAATGCCTATAAATGGAAGCTGGGGTTTGGAGAAGCCTCTAGATGACTGGTAGTTGGATGGGTATATGAAATAAAACCCAAGCACTCGTCCTGCTTTCACACATTTCAGCCAGCAGTAGCTTCTCACAGGCTTCTTATTGCTGTTTTTCAACTAATTAGAGGAAAAGCTTCAATTGCAGCACAAATGTTTCCTGTGTTATAAAATGCTAATTGAGGCAGAGAAGATCAGTGATCAGTGGCTTGCACAGATTTTGCCTTCCTCAGGCTGTGGGGTGGTTGGGCAGGGGACAGACCCCTGCAATACCCTTGGTTTGCATTGTGGCTTTGCATTGCTGATGGTGATGTCCTGCACCATGGGCAACTGTGGCATAAATATTAAAATTAAGAAAAAATTGTATTTATCTCTCCGATGGAAAGAATCCATCAAGTCAGGTAACAAGAAACAAAGTAAAATGGCTGGATTTGGTCACTCACAAGACAAAATTGCCAGTTTTGACAAAGAAGTCCAGTTTCCTGAGTCAGTAACATGGGCTATTCAGTATTACCCACTTTCACTGTGTTTCTGTCAGTGACTTAGAACAGGGGCATCTGGGGGGAAACGGATAGTCAGAGACCACCCAGGATTTTTGGGGACGATAGCCACAGACCACCCAGGATATTGGGGTGGGGTTAGTCAGAGACCCCCAGGCATCCTTCTCTCAGAGGTTCTGTGACACCAAAGCCCTCGGCTGCAGTCTCGCTGCAGACCGAAGTACAACAGCCTCCTCCCAAAGTAAATGACTTTAAGGCCAGCCAGAAAACAAGAATTTCATTCTGTGAAACATTTGGGTTTGTTCCATGGGGACTTAATTGCCTTTTGTTTTGCTTTTGTGCAAAAATGAAAGCATTTGGCAGAAAGTAACATACTGCAGATAAGCGTATAAACCAGGGATTAAGACACTCGCTGGGGAGACGAGAACCTCTACATCAAATCTTTGATTTATTCCAGGAATTGGGTTTCTGTTAATCACCTATTTTTTAGTTCATTGGCCTAGTTGTATTTTAGGATGAATGTACCATTTTGTCACATCAGAAATGTAACATTAATAGGAATGTACCGTTAATTTGGAGGATGCTTGTACCCACTGAAAAGAAATAAATGATGCTATAATTAAGGTTGAAAAATAATTCACTCAAGAACTCTGGAACATTTACAGAATGCAGAAATGCAATGCAAATTTTCATGCTTGAAATATTCATTCTGTGAGTCATTACGGTTACCCTGTAAACAGTGTTTTAGGTAGCCAGTGCTTTGTCTCAGTTTTGTGCTCATCCTCCTTATGGGTTGAGGAGTTTTATAACCTTCCATCACACCCAGAGGGTCTCTGGCCCTAGTCTGGTGTGTTGATGCTGGGCTGTCGTGGCTTGGAGAAGGAAGCACCCCATGGTTTGGGCAGGAATAGGACGTGGCTTTGCCAGTGCTGGGAAGCCTGGGCTGAGCAGGGGAAGAGCCAGAGCCAGAGCCAGATATGCTTTTAAGCAAGAAGAGTGGACTGTGGCTGAACCAGCACAGCAAGGGCAGTCTCTCAGCTGTGGGTGTCACAGACTTTTAATGCATTGCTGCACTTCTGTGGCCAGCCCTCCCCATGGATCTGGATTTCACATTGGGATCCATCATGAAGACCTTTGCTGCAGCCAAACCCTCCCCCACACCAAACCCCACAGCACCTCCTAGACCAGTACCCTGAGGCACTGTCTCCCAGAAAGTGCTCTTCACCCTTTACCCAGGCTGGAGCTGCTTCTCCATCCAAATTCAGTGCTGGCAGAGGAGTCTGAGGACTGCCAAGGTCACCAACTCTCCCAGCAGCAGTGGAGGAATCAGTGTTATCAGCCAAGCACCCCAGGACAGGCAAAAAGGGGCAGAAAGGGGGTTTGGGCAGCTGGGGCTGCTTAGGAGGTGAGTAAAGGCTCTCCCAGTCTCCATAGCTGAGCTTTGGCTTCTTTGTTCACCAGGACCCAGCACTTCCACAGCCCCTCCAGCTCCCGATATGGAGGTCAGGATTTTGCAGGATACACAGCAGGCTGTGAAGAGCCAACCTGGCCTTAGCTTAACCAAAACATCAAGCACTTCCCCAGCACTCTTAAAAGCTGTACTAACCATACACAGTAGCTTTAAAAGAAACTTAATATAAAACCTTAGAGCCACCTTTTTCCACAAAGAAGTTTTACAGCATTGGAACAAGGTGGAAAGTTGGGAAGAGGGATATCTATTTTTTAAATTGTTTGTCTTTGTTTGCCTATTTATTTACTTTCCCTTGATGTTTTAATCATAATTTTCCTCAAGGATTTTCTCATTCCAGAGCAAGGAAGTAGGATCTTTAGTAATGATTCCAAAACAGGGGCACATTTCTCTTTCAGGTCCCTGCAGCTGAGGTCCATACCATGAAGAGACCTTCCTGCAGCCAGGGAGATGGAGCTGTGTCATCCAAAACACCTACTGGGCTGCTGGGTGTTGTAGTAAGATGACAATGACACAGAAAGCCTCGATAAAAATATGCCTTATTCTTCAATTTATCATCTCTGTTTAAGCTGGACAGGCAAAGTTTACTGAAAGAAGTAACTTGTCAGATGCCCAAATAGTGGCTGTTTCATTTTCCTGAAGTTAATGGAGAGAGTGCCCATAATTACACGTGGCCTTCTGTAACTTCTCAGGTTTTGTGATGAAGTAGGAGACAGCGTGATGGCACTTACTGCTATTGATTATTTAAACTAATGGACTAAGACTGATTGAATCTATTGCTACAGTCAGGGGATTCTGCCTTGTGTTTCTTTTATGAACTCAATAGAGAAAACCTCTCAGAATGCAGGGTGAGGAGGTGGTGTCCTGGCTTCCATTTGAGTTAATTATCACCAGCAGCTGCTGGCCCAAGCAGCTGGGAGGGGCCACAGCCAGGATAAACAACTGAGCCAGCCAGTGGCATATTCCACACCATGCTGATGTCATGCCCCTATATAAGGGGAGGGCTGGGCCAGGCTGGGGCTCTCTGTTTTCAACTTGCTTCAGTGTGGCCAGAGCAGGGGAAATCGATATCTTGGGCACAGGTAGAGCCTTCTATTATTCACTTTTGTTTATCAATTCTTTAGTACTGTTGTTTTCTTCTCTCTTTGTGCTGTTTTATTAAACTGTCCATATCTCAAACCCTGGGGTCTCACCTTTTTTTTCCTTCCTCTTGATTCCCCTTCCTATCCCAGAGGAGGGGGGAGTAGTGGGTGAGTGGCTGCATGGTGATAAGCTGCCAGCAGAGGTGAAAACATGACAGGTGGGTAGGCCAATAAACACTCAGATCCAGGCTGCTTCAATCATAGTTTTGGGGTGCAAGGAGTGGGTTCTTCACATTGATGTGCCACCACATCCAAATGCTTTGAGGCCAAAGTTGCTATGTTAATCCTTGTCCCCCTGGTATGCTCTTTGTGGTCTAATGGGTTTTCCATGAGGCTCTTGCTAAAGCGCATTCAAGCGCAAGAGGTAGACAATTTAAGAAAGTGCAGACAGGTACCTGATACAGTAAACATCTGAGGGGTGAAGAAGGAATGGCAATAAAAGTTTATTCATCTAACAGACTTCAGTGATGGTCTCCCTTTGCCCAGACAAATCCAACAAGGTCTGTCATATCACACACTTCTTTGAGGTAACTTCATGTTGAGCTTCAGTTGGATAGCTAGTGCTGAAGGTCAAGCTCACCACACCTAAATTTCCTTCTCAGTACTGAGATACGCCCCATCCAGCCAGTCTGTTGGACAGAAACTGCTCCTTTCAAGAATGTCTGAGGTTTATTATGAGCTTGGGATTTTGGCTGATGAAAGGCAACAATGCTGAGACAAAAGATTTGATTTGTAGAGCTGCTGCCTTGGTGATGTGTAATATGTTGATTATACACTGAGAGTGATATAATATTAGCATGGTGCAGAGCATAAGGAATGAAAGCTGCCTGGATGCATCACTCAAAATGTAGGTAAAGAAAAAAAAAAACAAAAAAAAAAAACAAAAAAACAACCAAAGGCTTCAAAATAGAAACTACATGTAATCAGATGAATTTCCTAGCTCAGAAAAAATACTAGGGACGTAGGACAGCAATTATATGATTTACCTGGTGCATTTTCAGACTAATGGCTCTGAAACTAAGTGTTAAACATTTAATAACATTTCTGCAGTGCCACATTTACATGGAAGAAATCTGCTATGGGCCGCAGCCACAGAGAGGCAGCAGGAAAGGGACAGCTGGACAACCTGGTGTTCATACACACAGAGCATTGTCCCTGTACTGAAAGCACAGATTACTGAGGAAAATGGTTTTAAACTTCTGAAGATATAACTTAACCTTGAAAAAGGAGGAAAAAAAAAAGGAAAAAATGCTGTAGTCTCAGTAAGCAGGTACAATATGTGGTTTATATTGATATTTTTGCAAATGTTGTGGGTCTTTGCGTAGTCTTAACCAGAGGAAACTTTCATGACCATGAAGTATGAACACAATTTCTGTGGTAAAAGCCCCAAATGATTTGGGTAATTCAAAGCTCTTTTAGAAATCGCAATTTGAAACAACAAAAATTTCCATCACTTCCCTGCCTAATGTTAGCTTGATGCACAGAGATATTTTTAGGATTGAAAGTGCACAAGTGTGCTGTGTGACGTCTTTAGACCCGTGAAGATTTGATGCCACCTCTCCCCTAAGGTTCAGACCAAGGCTTCCCCATCCATTCAACTGCTCAGCCCCAAACAGAAAGACTCATACCCTTCTTCTCTGGCAAAGCCATCTCTCCTCCATGGCTGACTCCTCATACAGGCAGAGTTGTGGAGGTTTTCAAAATGTTCCCCTCATGGTCTGCTCACATCTTTGTTTCTTCTTCTGATCCCACATTACATCAAAAGTATAAAGAACAGGTAATTATTTGATGGACTAACTCAACTGTCCCATAGGTGGTTTAGAATTGTTATAATTTTCTCTCTGCAATGACAGGGGGGTCAGTCACATCTTTATATCTCTTATCCATTTAACAAGATGTAAACCAGTTACACAAATACTGCCCTGACACAAAAAGACCTAGGGGAATGTACTCAGCATGGCCAAAACTCCCAGGCTTCTTCACCTACCCATGTTTGGGGATGTTTGTGGTACCAAGGGTATCAGCCCTTCTGCTGCTGCTACTCTAGATAGACACAGGTGTCCCACAGGTCTCATGGCTTCACCCTGAGGATGTTTTGGCTGTCCCCAGGCACCTTTAACAGCCTATGACATGTACAAGGCCACCTCACAGCCTCCTTTGCCACCTCCCTTGTAGGTACAGCTGGTGGCTCAGTCACTTGTCCCTCAAAAAGCTGCCATAGCTCAAAGGCACAATTCATGCCCTTTTGATCACAATAAAAGAACAAGGAATAAAGTGTGCTTTTTGTGATGCTTTGCTGTTCTCTGCACAGGTGGGAGGCGTGGTTGCCCATCAGCAGGACAATGCTGACCTCTGCTGCCTGAAACCAAAACTATGAAAAACTACCTGCAACAGCACCAGCTTGGCCAGGTGGCTTTGACAGAGCAGCTGTAACACTGCCCAGGTGTAATAAGATTTCCATGTCACCATCAGACCCATAAGCCCGATCTTGAGGACATGCTATAAAAGCCAACCAGGTTACAAGATGGGGCCAAACCGTTTCCTGAGGGCAATGCCCAGGACTTGGCTGCTTCCCATGGTAGGGATAGCTGGGGGTTGATTTCCTCACACCTGGCAGCTTGTGCTGATGTGCCCACCCCATTCCACATGGTGAGTCTTAAAAGAGCCCCAGGGAGTGGGCTCACAGCCAGCCATCGGCTCAGCTGCCTCCACCAACTTCTTGTTTTGCTCTGCTGGTTGGAAAACTGGTGGAAGAAGGTACCACAGAACCAGAAAGTGGTGTTCCAGCAGCTCAGGCAGAAATGTAGATTTTCATATTTAGAAAATATTAGCTTGTGAAAACATAATTATAAAAATACAGGTTATTCTTCTTAAGCATACTTAGGGTCAAGCAGTGAATAGCACTGAAAGGAACAGCAGACCCAGAGGTGTTTTCTAGGGTGTTCCACAAGGGTCAGCCACACACTGTTTAGTATTTCCATTAATGATCTTGGCAGAAAATGAATTGTGTGGTGATAAAAATGTGCTGATGCCACAAATACAGCGGACCTCTTCAGTATAGAGGAGGACTGGGATATGACATTGAGAGGAATGGACATCTTTGAGAGATGAAAATCCAGTTTGGGATGGTGCAGGGTGAGAAGCAAGGAGCTGCTCCCCTGTAGCATGAGATGTGTCTGTGGGCCGTAGTAATACAAGCAGGTGAAAAAGGCAAGGGCAATGCTCAGATCAGTCTGTTGATGTACTTTCTGTGGAGACAGGGAAGCAATGTAGTCATCTGGAAGTTATTTGAGGGCTGTGGTTTAACTGACCTGGGTTACAGAGGAGCAGACGCTGAGACACTAGTGTGACCTCCCTCAGGCAAGCTGGGTTTCCTGCCCCAAGCAGTGTGTGAGTGTGCAAGGCCATATCACCTCCAGAAACCATTCCCAAAGCAGTTCCTGGAGGTTTCCCCACTCAGATTACCCCTAGTTTAGCCCTGCAGGTCTCCCCTGAGCTCATTATGATGGTTGCACTATAGGGGCTTGATCCCATTATATCTGTGCTGCTCCCTGTACTCTGCTGGTTTTCCACAGCCTGCTGAAGGCTCAGTGCCCGGCCTGACTGCAAGCTCCTTTGTAAGGGCTCAGTGACAAAAAGTTAATGGAAGCAGCTTGCCTCCTGCTTTCCTCAGAGGGAAAACTGAGAGCAGCTCTGTGGCCTCCCAGGCACTCATCTTTATCAGGGACCTGGAGATATGTCCTGCATCCCTCAGCTGCTGCTATCTGCTGGTTAGAGAACAAGTGACTAAGATGTGATAGATATTTTTGGATTCATATCCACCAAATTTGGCAGCTCCTGGAGGGAGGATGAGAGAAGCAAAAGGTTCAGGGGAGGTAAAACTGGAGTAATTGCATTACAGACCAATTACAATCCTGCTGAGCTCTCTTCTGCATCCACCTCACACTGGTTACAGATGCAATGGGAACCACTGAGGGCTTTTGACTAGAAAAGCTCTCTGCAATCGAATACAATACTGAAAACTTTCAACTTGCTAGTGGCTGGTATACAGGTGATACAGAAGAGGAACAAGGTGCATGTTGTTCCTGAGTAGACAGCATGTAAATGGGAAGCTCGTGTGTTAATGCAACACTCCTGGGGAGGTTTTGCCATCAGTTGTGTCTTCTGGTGTCTGCATAAGGTGTTTTAATACTGCTTTTAATCTGCATCTGGGCAGAGACACAGAGGAGCTAATACACGGACTCATACATGGGAAAGGAAGAGTCGGGGACTTGGCAAATAGTTGGCAACTCCTCAGAACACAGACAAATCCAACAGCACTTCACCCCAAGAGAGTTCTGGCTGAAGGATGTGCCATGTAACCCTCTGCTGCTCCTAATCAGAAGGAGAATTATGTGTATTTGTGGTCAAGGTGGTCTATCCTGGGACATGTATTTCTTAGTCATTGTCACAAGGGCTAATTTATCTTTGGTAATTAGTTTCTGTGCCTTGGAGCAGTGAAGCGCAAATAAGCATTTAACATTGATCTATTGCAGCACTTCTCTGGGTAAATAGATGGCTCTGGTGTTGGCTGATGCTGATGCATCAGTGTCTTTTATGATCAGAGGGATCACTCAAGCATCAGCTCAGCCACAAGCCAAAAAACATGTCTAAGCTTTTAAAACTAAACTCAGGGAGTATATCTTTGATCTGTCTGTGCTCTGGAAGACAACAGCAGCATTTCTCTCCCCCTACTTGGAGGCACAAGCCCAAAGTGTTCCCAAGGAGGGAATCCTATCAAAGAGGAACACAGAAGTCTGAATACTAGGGCAGCAGAAATGTCCTTTGCTTTTTTGAAACTCAAGATTGCTTAGGTTCAGGGTTTACAGCCACTACACCACCTGCACAGCCAGCTCAGGACCATAGTCTGCCCTAATTAACTTGTTAGTTTTCAAGCAATTATATGTGATTATATGTGTTTTCTTTTTAGATGCAAGAATCTAACATCACAAATTTAGGAGGAAGGATCTGTAATCAATCTGTCAGGTCAGGAGTGCAGTGATAGGACTGCAGACTGAAAAATGAAAATTGTAATGCAGGAACCCAGAGCTCTGATAGCCTGATCTCAGTTGTGGGGCTGTCTTTGGTGCAAAGGCTGTAGGAAACTTTAAGTGAAGACTTTGAAATCAAAAGCAGAGTGTCATACATGATGAGGTCCTTGGGCATGGCATGGGTCATGCTGAATGAGCTCTTCTTTGGGAAGATTATTTACCTATTTACTTAGACTGAAAAAATGTCACTGTTTTAATCTTTCCTGTCTTTAAGCAAGGACTGGATAAGGTCCCACATGGGGTATAATTATTTCAACATGAGACTATGCAGAGATGATAAAGTGGGTGAGGAAATGGCTAAAATGGAGATGCTACATGGTGTTTTAAAGACAACTGTCAGATCAAAGAAAATTTACTGTGGAATGTCTATAGACTAATCACAGATAGTAATTTCATTAAAACTCTTATCAAAAATGACAGAAACGGTCATTTGTTGATGACAAAAAGCTAGGGGCTATCACCAGTACCAAAAGGGATATGGATGCTATAAAAAAACCAAAAAAAAGACACTAAGCAGCTGATTTTGAATACTATGGTAAGAGAATCCACTAGCAGTTCATTGCAGCAGCAACAGCCCCTGATAAAGGCACTTGCTCTAACCTGAGCTCAGCAGTGGGACCACCAGGGAAAGATGCCTGTGTGCTGTTTTAGCCCCAGCTTACAGAACAGATGCAGATATACAATATCTGGCAAAAAAGTGCAAAGAAAATATATTATCATTAGAGGAAAACTATATTAAGACATTCATTGAAAAGAATGGATGTAATAGTTCCCGAACTAAATGGTACAGAAGCAGAAATAATAATTAAAAAAGCATTATTATACACTAAGTAGGGTGGTCTATAAAATACTCATTAATCTAGAAATAAATTACAGACACTAAAATCTCTTAGAGCTAGTATAGCTTTTCACTTAATTAAATGTGGTGTTATTATTTGGTAGTAAAGTGCTTTATTCTGTGCTAGCTAATTATTTCTTTGAAAAAGTTGTGTGTTCATCTTTATAACTGTGAAATTAAAAACAGGCCATAAAGTCTCACTTTGATGAGAGACTCTTCCAGGATATGGAAAGAAATAATTCCATGTTTGTCACCTGGACACATTGGCTCTTCCAGAACCATATTTATCAAAGTGCAACTTAAAAACCTGTTCCTTCCTGCCACAGGGGTAGAGAAGTATTAGCTGCTTGCAGTGCTTTAAAATTACCCCAATTCTTCATTTGAGGTATGAAACTGGGTTACAAAAATTCATGGTGGTTAATTCTATCATGACTCCAAATATGTGTACCAGTGTGAAAGTAATTTCTCCCCATTTACTAGCTCCATTGTCCTCATTAAGTACCTTTTTTTCTATTGGTCAGGTTGGAGATGGAGAGGACTTATAGTTGTTATTTGTGATAGCATTGCTGAATTATTTTATAGCACTGGACAAGTTGTGTGGGCAGCATTTAAAATTTGGATATTTCAGTTTGTCAACTTAAGTCCTAATGTGCACGCACATTTTCTTTTTTTCAAGTACACAAAACTACTCACCAGCCTCTGTGAAAATCAGATCACTAGTATGAGTTCCTAAAATAGAAGTAGGAACTAGCTAGCTAATTTCAGGTGCCCTCATTTGGAGATGGTCTCACTCTTTCGGCTACCTCGACCCAGTTCTAATTGCAGTTCCACAGGAGCTCCTAGTTTTATAAAAGAACCAACACACCATAAATATATGATTTTTTTAAATCTTCGTCTCAATTCTTCTGACTTTTTTCCTCCCCCTGGATTTGTTTTAGTCTGAAACCCTTTGTTTCATTTGAACTTTCGCACTGTTTCCCCCTCTCTCGCTCTGTCATTTTCTTTCTGGAGATCTCCAAAGCAGAGGGAAAATCAGTAAAAAACTGTCACGGCTGGACTTCCAAGCCTGTGTGGTATAAAGAGAGTCACAATTAGACAAAACTAATTGAGGTTCTGGTGAACTGATGAATAAAACATTCTTTGATAAAAGAATCTGCCAAAGTGCAAAGTGTCATTATAATATACCTTGGGTGGAAAAAGGCTTCTTTCCTCAGTCAAAATTTCTCAGAGCCAGAAGAGCTTTTTCAGACTATTGCTGAAATAACCATCAAGGTGTTCTGCAAAGTAGTTATCCACCTCAAAAATACAGGTTATCAAATAAAAATCCCTTTCCAGGTATTTCAAACATGGAATTTTCTCAGCTGCAAATTCAAAGGGAAGTGGATGCCTGGGAGCCTTATTATCAGTTGAGGAGTTATTAAAGAATAGAAATCATCAAGAAAGAGAACAATAGCAGATTGGGTTGAAAAGTACAAACTTTTTTTTTTTTCCCTGACAAGTCAAATATCAAAATAAATTCACTTCAGGCACATTCACATCATTTTTTATGAGCTTTCTCACTAAACTTTTATTGGCACAAATGATCACAGGAAGCAAACTTCACGCTGAAAGTGCTCTACCCACCTCTGAAGGGTAAGTTCATTAGGAAGGATTAATTGGGTAAAGGCATTATCTCCTCTGAGAGGTCTTTTTCATGTCAACACTTAATAATGTTCAGTCTATTCAAGCTAACTCAGGAGTGCAACTTTCTACTGTCGTTATGAATAGGCAAAACACCGCTCTCTCATGTCACCTATTTTTATTTCCATTGTAATGAAACAACCAGCCTTTAGTCAATGATCAAAGGAAGATAGATGCCACAGTAGAGGACAAAAAATGAGGTACCGGAGGTTCAAAGGACACATTATATCTGCTGAAGTGACCTGCTTTTGCTCAGTGAACTTATCTACAAGCATCTCGACTCAGAGGTACGGGATAGGCTGCAGCCTTGTGTAGTGCTTTGTGCCAGAGACCTGCAGTAGCTGAGGCCAACTTCTGCCTTGAACAAAGAGCTTTAGTCACTTTTTCAGCATTGTGAAGACCCTCTGCACATTCATCACTGAATAATAGCCTGCAGGAGAGATGCATCAAATCACTTTTTTCTTGTAAGCAGCTAAAAGCATTGTCTCCTGTTGAAGTCATCGGACACCATCTCTCCTTAGAAGATTTAAAGCATTTGCATTTGTTGTTAAAGGGAAAAGAAAAGAAAGTTTCTAACTCTTTGGAGAAGGAAGGGTTTGATGCCACAGCTCCATTTCCCCTTGTTATGCAACCACTCCTATGAAATTCAGAATTTGTTGAAGATTGGGTCTTACCATTTCTTACATGACGTTGCAAAGTGCTTGCTTGGTATTTGTCTAAGCATTTCAGGCAGGATGGTTCTCCTGTACCATGATGCCAGCATCAGCAAAGGTTTTTGTAGATATTGTAATTTCCTTCTATTTAAGACAAGATTTAACTGACATGAATTATTTTAGGAAGAAAATGTAATAGTTTTAATGAACTCGGGATTTTCTATTGCTATTTAGCAGGCTGCATTTTATACATCTTTTCAGTTATGTGATTATAACAAGAGAAACCTGCCACCCTTAGGGTTTTTTATTTATTAATATTCTAAATCTTAGGTTTCTGTGTTTAAGAACTTCCCTCAGATTCTTATTTCTGGAGCTGAAGTTTCTCAAACTCAGTTTCATTCTGATAGTAAAGGTTTCTGAAATGCATGAAAACAAAAGGCATAAAGAAAATGGCTTTACACTTTTTCTTTTACCATAAAAAGAAAAACAAAACACAAAACCCTAAACAAATACTTTCAGAACTTTTAGTCACATGGCAAAACTCATAAGAAGTTACCTTGACTTCAGCAAGGCTTTTGATACTGTATCCCATAAGATCCTCATGGGTAAGCTCAGGAAGTGTGTGTTAGAAAAGCAGACAGTGAGATGGGTTGAGAACTGGCTGAGCAACATAGCTCAGAAGGTTGTGATCAGTGGTGCAGAGTCCAGCAGGTGACCTGTAAATAGTGGTGCTCCTCAGGAGTCAGTTCTGGATCCAGTTTTATTCAACGTCTTCATCAATGACCTGGATGAAGGGATGGAGTGCTCCCTCAGCAAGTTTGCTGATGACACAAAACTGGGAGGAGTGGCTGATACACCAGAAGCCTGTGCTGCCATCCAGCAAGATCTGGACAGGCTGGAGAGCTGGGCAAACCCAAGGAAATTTAACAAGGATAAGTGTAGAGTCCCACACCTGGGGAGGAATAACACCAGGTATTGGTACAGGTTAGGGGTAGACCCACTGGAAAGCAGCTCCACGGAGAGGGACCTTGGTGTCCTGGTGAACATTAAGTTCTCCATGGAACAGCAATGGGCCCTTGTGGCCATGAAGGTCAATGGTCTCCTGGGGTGAATAAAGAAGAGTGTGGCCAGCAGGCTGAGGGAAGTTCTTCTCTGCCTCTACTCTGCACAAGTGAGACCACATCTGGAGTAATGTGTTCAGTTCTGGTCTCCCCAGTTCAAGAGGGACAGGGAAATACTAGAGAGAGTCCAAAGGAGGCTACAAAGATGATTAAGGGACAGAAACATCTCTCTTATGCTTGGTGCTGTTTAGCCTGGAGAAGAGAAGACTGAGAGGGGATGTTATTCATGTTTACAAATATCTGAAGGGTGGGTGACTAACAGAAGGGGCCAGTCTCTTTTCAGTGGTGCCCTGTGATAGGACAAGAGGTAATGGTAGCAAGGTGAAACACAGGAAGTTCCAACTCAACATGAGGAAAAACTTCACTGTGAGAGTGACAGAGCCTGGAACAGGCTGCCCAGAGAGGTTGTAGAGTCTTCTCTAGAGACTTTCAAGACACCTGAATCTGTTCCCGTGTGTCCTGCCCTGGATGATCCTGCTCTGGCAGGGGGATTGGATTCGATGATCTCAAGGTCCCTTCCAACTCTTACCATTCTATGATTCCATAATTCTGAGTGATGGTTGTCACCGAGGGAAAGGGCTGTTCCTTGTTCTGTAGGAGACTGATCTTGAGTGATTTGATAATAGAAACTTCTGCAGACGAGACAAAGGCAAAATTTCTTTTTTTTTTTTCCTCTCAGTTGAGCAAGACAGTTCCCTTTGCAATGTGTCACCAGAAGCCCACCATGTGCTTGAAGGACTGAAAAAAGCCTCAGGTCTGGCAAGTGGCTCTGCTGGCCTGGCTGGAGGGGAGGGATGGTGTGGGAACCCATGACAAGAAGTGACAATGAGCTGGTGCAAGGGGCTTTTGAGGATAACTTTTGTCCCTTACAAAAAAATAATAAAAAAAAGGATGGATTTGTTCCTTACTCCTGCATGGTTTGCTTTTGTAGATTTTATTTCCATGTAGCATTTAAATATTATCTGTTTATTTCCAGGTGTATGTCAGATAAACGGTGCATTTCTCTCTTCACAGGATGAAAGCAGAAAGGGCTGAGGGAGGCAGAGGAGCCTCATGACCAGAGGGATGACACTTCAGTGGGTAAAGTCAGTGGGCAAGGGCAATTCCAAGGTGTTTTGGGGCAGCATCAAGGTTTTGATGCTTAAGTCCTAGGATGCTGTTATCGGCAGGTATTTCAGAAGGGATCTCAGGAGAATTGGTGTAGGAAAACTTCCTTCAGTTGTGTACCCCAGCAGGATGCTCTTGGGAAGCCTTTCGCTTCGCTGACCATACCCACAGATGAAAGGAGGCTGAAATAAATGTGGGAAAATAGGAAACAATTCTTGAAGCACACAAATACGAAAACTTACAGGATCAAGTGAGACCTCCCCTGCCTCTCAGAGGAGTTTCCTTCCACCTTTGCACCCCAGAAGGGTCCTCTGAGCCCCAGTGGGGGTGATGGGGACTTGCACAGGTGGGAGGTTTCTGGCTGGGCCAATGCACCGAGGACATTTCAGCCAAAGAAAGCCATTTATTTGCAAAGTGCAAAAATTTGAGCAAGAGAAAAACCTTTGGTCTGTTTGTCATTCAATCCTAGTCCACACATACTGCAAGTGCTTGAATTGCAATTAATAATGTCAGACCCTTTTACACTTTTAGAGAAGCTATTTATTATTACTATTGTATTGGCATGACACTTACCACCTCAGTAATAAAGCCTCTCACAGTAATGGAGCTTGCCTCATGACCTGCCTTCCAGGGAAGGAAGATTTTAAAGATGGAAAATTGAGGCCCAGCAAGATGAAGTGATTATGGCCAGGCTGGGGAAGCTGGTGATGTGGCCCTGTGAAAAATGCAGGTCTCCTAGGAACAGGGACAGCCTTTAGTTACAAAAATTATCTTCCTTCTGCGTGCTCAGATTTAAATGTTTCTCTGTTGAATAGCAACATGAGAAGTTTCTCACAGCAGGTACTCTCTGATATCATACCAGAGATCACATTCGCCTGGAGAAGCGGGCTGATTATGGCCTGGAGGCATGTGCAATCTGCTGGGTAAAACACTGCCTGGCTGGGCTCAGAGAGTGGTGGGAAATGGAGTTAAATCCAGCTGGTGGCCAGTCACCAGTGGTGTCCCCCAGGGATCTGTACAGGGGCCAGATCTGTTCAATATCTTTATCAATAATCTGGATGAGGGGATCGAGGGCACCCTCAGTAAATTTGCACGAGGCTGGGTGGAAGTGTCACTCTGCTCGAGGGTAGGGAGGCTCTGCAGAGAGACTTGGACAGTGGATCGAGGGGCCGAGATCAGCTGTATGAGCTTCAACAAGGCCAAGTGCCGGGTCCTGTTCTTGGGCCACAACAACCCCAGGCAGCACTGCAGGCTTGGGGAAGAGTGGCTGGAAAGATGCCCAGCAGAAATGGACCTGGTGATGTTGATTGACAGCCGGCTGAACATGAGCCGGCAGTGTGCCCAGGTGGCCAAGAAGGGCAACAGCATCCTGGACTGTATCAGTAGCACCGCGGCGACTAGGACCAGGGAAGTGATTCTACCCCTGTACTTGGCACTGGTGAAGCTGCATCTCAAGTTCTGTGTTCAGTTTTGGGCCCCTCACTACAAGAAGGACACTGAGGCACTATAGCATGTCCAAAGAAGGGCAACAAAGCTGGTGAAGAGTCCAGAGCACTTTGTGAGGAGCAGCTGAGAGAGGGGGCATTGTTTAGCCTAGAGAAAAGGAGGCTCAGGGGAGAACTTATTACTCTTGACAACAACCTGAAAGGAGGTTGTAGTGAGGCGGGGCTTGGTCTGTTCAAGCATGTAACAAGTGATAGAACACGAGGAAGTGGCCTTAAGTTGCACCAAGGGAAGTTTAGACTGGATATTAGGAAGAATTTCTTTATTGAACAGGTTATTGAGCACTGGAATGGCTTGTCCAGGGAAGTAGTTGAGTCCCCATCCCCAAAAGTATTTAAGAGTCACATAGACATAGTGATGAGGGATATGGTTTAGTTGAGGTCTTCTCAGCGTTAGCTTAATGATTGGACTAGATGATCTTAAATGTCTTTTCCAATCCAGGAAATGCTGTGATCCTGTGATTTCTAACCTGATTTTGGAAGCAGAATATGAGAAACCATTCGGCAGTCTGTGTGGACATGAATGTTAATGGTAGATGGAGGAGTGGAGTGGCACAACAGCAGTCACAGCCAGCCCTGACAAACGTGGTCTATGGGCTTCCGTAAGAGGCAGGGATCACCTAGCACAAAGCCCTGCCCTAACCCAGTCCACCACAAAGCAGCATCTTGCACCACCATGCTGGTGCTCTGCCTTCAAAGCAACTTAAATGTGATAATAAAAGAATTATACCTGATGGAAAAACTTTATAAGCAGCCACTGACAGAAGGCAGACAACCCACCGGTTCTGTTTTGCCATCTATTCACTGTCAGCTGGAAACTCACTTGGTGTCACTGTGACGAGTTCATATGTTTTAACTCAGAGGACTGAAATGTGTGATGGAAAAACTTCTCCATCTCTTCCCCTTGCAAGGTTAGGGAGCATGTCCTGGCTGGTCCCCAGTGACAACTTCTCATCCCCCAGCTGTCAGCACTGGGGCTGATAAGGGTTGTTTCTCTTCCTTGCTGGCTTCCTTCCTCACCCTGCTCTTACCACATCATGACACCAAGGAGTTGATGACTCTGTGGTGAAGCAGGTGCCATCCTGCCCCTGGCAGCCCTGAAACAAAGAGCAGAGCTGAGCTGTCATTATTGCGGAGGCCAGATGGTCCTCACATTAGAGGGAATTAAGGGGAGAGAGAGGAAAAAAAAAAGAGAGAGAGAGAGATCTTTCACTATGATAATAAGTTACTGTGGTGTGGAGAGGCACTTGAAATGGATTTATTTGTGGTCCATCTTTGTGAAATGTCTGGAAGGAAAATAGGCAAATTAATGAGGACAGGCAAATAGGAGGTATGATTGCCTGGATGCAGCCTTCAGTGCAGGAGGTCCCCGACTGGCGGGTTGTCAGAAGGCAGGGGAGGATGGGGGAAGAGAAAGAAGGTTGTCATATAAGATCAGCTATTTCCTATATTGCCTACTTTCCTTCCCTAGGCAAGACAGGATTCTGGTCAAGGAGTTTTTGTTTGAGTCTAAGTAAAATTTCATGTATTCTTAGATTTTTCAGGGATCGTTGCAATGCATAAATGAACAAGACTCCAATACCAGTATAAATGCTAATTGTGTTCAAAAGCAATTTGTTGCTGAGTGATGGAGTTGGAAGATTTATTTAAATTCTCACCAGAACAAGAATTAATTTGGGGACTGTATTTGCTGGGGGGGCTGCTCCTCTACATGTACAAAATACAGTTCACCCGTAGAGAGGAGAAAGCAAGACATTTACTCTTTCATTAACACCTATACCTGGCTTTGTACTATAGGTTATATGAATGTCCTTGGTTTAAAATTTCAAAAGCATCAGAAATATCAATAAACATTAAGCAGTGGCTCAGGAATAATTTATAGAAAGCTCAGCAAAGGTGCGCTCAGGCAGTGCCTGTTGTTTTAAGGCATTTGTAATCGGGTGAGACGCTCCCTGTAAAGCACCCAGATGAGCGCACGTCATTTGTTTCATGTCACCTTAGGCTCTGAAGCAAAAAATCTGCATTAACATTTGGCAGGAACTGCAAACGAGTTATGATGGAGGTTGGCCATGACCCCACGTCCCCTAAGCACAGGAGGAAAGTTTTCCTTAATTTGTCTGCCTTGAGATAAGGCCATGGAGCAGGAGATGCTGTGCCGTAGAGGGGAGCTGGGAAGGATGAGACCTTGGAGGCAGGGCGTAAGATTTAAATAAGCTCAGGAAGGATGTCTAGGTTGAGATCTGTAATTTTGTCATTGTTATTTTTAAGCATGTATAAAAACAAGTCTCAGCAAGAAGTGGTAAGTTTGGGTGAATAATTTTTAGACTGAAGGTTATTTACAGTTGAGATGCTGGATTCTCCAGTGTTAATTACTTCTGCTTTGCATTGGATCATATGAGTCACAGGGATTTCTTTGCATTCCAAAGTGGATAACCAATATGCAAAATTGGAGAACAACCCGTAGTTGATAGTAAATAATGGAGAGGGTCTATGAATTACATGTATTAAATCTGTAGGACTTTTATCTGTGTTTCCTCAAATATTTTTTTCAAGTAACAAAACATGATCTGCACGAGCACGACAAATTAAGGTCAACATTTATCTACATGAAGATACTTGCAAATCAAGATCTTGTGGACTGTTTGCTTAGCACTGGAAGTATATTAGGCCTTCTTCCAGAAATAATAAAATCAAAACTTTCACCCCCTGGATGATCATTTAGATACCTCATAAAGTAAAACCAGTTGGAGCCAGGAAAGCATTGCAAAGTGCTCATAAATGCAAGGGGCTTGGTCTTGTCATAGTGAAGCCAATGGCAAAGTGCCCATAGAGTTAAATTCCAAAGAAAACAGCCAGTGGAGCAATGAGCTGTAATCTTCCTTAAGCCGTAATATCAGCTGTTGACAGATACAGACAGAGTGATTAATAGATGCTAAAAAATGTTAACAAAGCAATAGGGATGTAGAAACTGCTCCAAAAATCTCTTTATCACATTTCTAACTTCAGCAGAGGTACCATCATTACAATGTACAACAAAACATATGATTTCTCTACAAACTTGCTGTCAGGTCCAACTGAAAGTGTCATCAGACTACCAGGAAGTGACTAGTGGAAATGAAACTCCTGTTTGGCTCTTTCCTGTTCCTTCTCAGAGATGAGAAGAAAAACTCTGCTGGGATCCAGCCATCTCATATGTTCTACAAACCTCCTTCAGACCCATCTTCACATCTTTCCAGCTCTGTCTTGTAATCCAACCATTTATCTTGCAGGGATTTTTCTGGTTTTAATTTTTTTTTAACAAGAAATTCAAAGAGGATGTGTGATGAACAACACATTTCCTACATTTTGTAGCAGCTGCTGCGTTAGCTAAAACCAGCAGCTTTAAATAACATGGTGTGGGAAGGTTGGCCCATAACCTCCTCCAGGTGTCCAAGCTGCAGTCCCAGCTCCCATGCCAGGCTGATCACATGGACATATTTGTATCAGAGAGATAAACTTTTATTTCTTTTCCTGTTTTAGGACTGATTGCAAAGAACATTTGCATTCATAAGGGTATTCTTAGAGACAGGAAGTGACTTAATACCAGTGGCAGAAGAAGATCTTTCTTTGCGTTCTGAAGGGATGTGCATCTGAGTTTTGGCATTTCCCAGCATAACTGGTCTGGCTGACAAATTGTGCAGAAGCAAGGGAATCAGTGTTATCAGAGGTGTCTGTCCAGACCCTGAGGTCCTCAACCCCACCCCATCACCCCCTTCCCCTCCCCAGACCTGGATGAGAAGGAACCAGAAGGGGCCTCTTTGCGATGGCTGTCTCTCCCCAGCCAGCCTGGAGCTACTCTGCTGGGACAGGACAAGTGCACTCGTGGTGCTGCTAGCATGTGTACTAGTACCATCACCCTACTCTGTCTATACCAAAACAAGGAGGCTTCCAGGCTTTTGCTATCTGGAGTCCTGGCTCAAGAAGTAGCAGTGACCATGCACTGGTGCATAGATGTGTTTGGAGATCTAACTGGGACTCTCACCATCTAGCAAGATTTAAGTTTCCATTGATACTTAAGTACTGGAGTTGAGTGGCTCCACAGAGAAATGTTTAGTAACAAAAATATTATAGACTTAGTTTAGATATTTGATCTCAGGCTGGAGGATATGACCTTCAAAGAAATATTGTACTTTAAAAAGCAGTGTGATAAATGCTACCTTAGAGTTCTGACCTGAGCCAGAAAATGATTATTCCTATGAGGGCATTTGTAAGCTCCAGGAAAGAGTACAATTCTACCACCACTACATGGAGGTACAATCAGCAGCTTCAGATTTATCTGGCCTCTGCTGCCTTCTTTGCTGGATACAGAACATGTGGAGATGGTTCATGGTTTGAGTTGTCAAGAGTAATTCTATCAAAAGACAAAAGACACTGCATGTTGACTCACAGATACTCCTGTCCTTCCCATAATAAAGGTCTTTGAGAACAGTCAGTACTCCAGGAAACCCAGATTCTGTGCCTTGCTAGACTATCTGACAATATTTCTGAAGAAGCTGTTCTGAACCACGCATGGTTTCAGGGCAGCTAGAATACTATTTTCTGGGCAGAAACATGCCATGAGTTGTCCTGGAATTTCCTATGTACAGCCTTGTGGCAACCTCTCTGCTACATCTAGATCCTGCTTCAGATTTCTTCACTCCAGAACTAGCATCCCAAATCTGAAGACTTCAGGACAACCTCTGGTGTCTCAATGAAAACTATTAATACAGATAGCATACAGCTTGTGACTCTTGGAGATCCCGCCTTACAGCCATGCATCTATCTGATGTATTTATTTATGAAGAATTCATGGGGTACCCAAAGATAATCTACTTCCTCAATATAAGCCTCAACTGATTTCTGGAGGCAAATATTGAAGTGGGGGGAGAGGGGGGGAAAGTTCAGATTCTGTATTTTTATTTTTGTTCTATGATTGAGATTAGTTTTAATCTTTTCAATATGTGCTCCAGTATTTTACTGAGCTTGTCTTTTAATGGGATTATCTAGAAATAAGATATTAGATTTTCCAGTTCCTATGCTACCTTCATTCCCCTGGTAATGTTCATGGGTAAAGAAGCCTTAGCATTCATTACAAAGACAAACAGTTCAGCTCCAAGGCTGAAAACAGGCCCAGAAAAACCCAAATCATCCCTCCTTGATACTACAAAGAGCTGCTTTCTAGAAGTCCTTTTTAGGAGGCTGTAACACACAATCAGAGCAACAGCATGCCCTTGACCTGTGCATATTGCTAACTTGAAAGAAGGAGAAAGTCTGCAACTGCTCAATGTAGTTTGGGTTTTGTAGGCATAACTTCAGAGTACACATGGCAGCTTACTACATGGTTATCCACAAAAGTATTCTCCTTGGGCTGGAACAAGTTGTGCTGACAAAGCCACGGACCTGCTCGTCACTATCTGCCATGCACCTCTGTGCGGAGTAGGGCTCATTCTGGGCTGAGCTCAGAAAGGTTAATTTGGCTCAAAGCTAAAGCAGAAGCAACCTCTTACTCCTGACATCCCCTTCCTCATGGTTTCCTCCCCCCATCAGCCATGGAACCTGCAGACCTGTGCTTGAAAGGCACCCAACCTGCAGCCCTTCAGCCATCGAGTGGGGAAAAAAACCAATCCAACCCAAGTGCAAATTTTGTGCAGCCCTTGTTGACACCCATGTCGTGCATTTGTGACTTTTTTTTATAAGGTGGAGTCCAGCATCAAGAACATGACTATGAGTTAGAAAAAAGCATGCTCCCCAACAGCTGGAATCAGGGTGTGATGACCCAGATCAGAAAGTGAAGCTGAGATGGTGCATCATTTGCTTGCCCAGGTCCTTGACTCTGCTCCTTCAGCTCAGCATCTCAAGCATTTTGGGAGTCAGATTTAATCCGCTGGCTGCTGCAGCCCTCTCGTGGCCACCCAGCCCCAACCCCGCCGGCTGCTGGGAAAACACAGATCAAAATCCTGTGTGGGAGGACAGTGTGATTTTAAAAACACAGCAAATAGTTATTAAATAGCATATTCGTCCAAGAATAACTATAGAAATAAATGGAACAGACACTAAAGGTAGTATTTGTGCCAAGTGTACAAACAGAGTTGTTGTTAAATGACTTGCTTTTCAAGAATCAAAAGAGAAATTACAGATAAAACATTAAGCACTCATGTTTTTAATGGGGTGCCTTGTTTCATCTCCCCAGGCTGTCACTAAACTGTCTGCTTTGAAGTGCTCATTTTCTTTCCTGCATTTGCACATTGATTTACAATGGTGTAGGTAAATTTTGTGCTCACAGTTTTTTGCTGAGTGTTTGCTTACTAGAAGAATGTCTATATCTGCTCGGGAAACTCGAAGGAGGGGAGAAAAACCTCTTGGGCTAGAGAAGATCTGAGTGAACCTGGACTGATCCAAATTTCTGCAAAGACTAACAGGTAGATGGTTCTTTGGAGCTTGAAAAGCAAGCCTGGGTTTTGGTATATTTTGTTTTTCCTTTTAGTCTACCAGGGAGAGACAGAGACATCATTAACATGTGGAAATAAACCATGGGAATTAACAGTGGAAGGAGAACACTGATGGAAGCAGCGCTGAGATCCTGTCCAACAGCCCAGCTGTACACTCCCTGCCCAGTGCTGCCAGCGAGCACAAGCTAAAGAGCTACCTATGGAATAAAAAATAAACCCGATCAAAATGAAAAGCTTGTGCATAGGTGTGAGGTAGTCTGGAGGAGGTTATCCAGTTTTGATTGATGGCTCTTAAACTGACAGCAATAGTACTTACAGACCAGAGTGCCGCAGTCCTGCCAGAGGGATGATGTTATGTTATTGTTTACCCATTGCTTTTCTCTTTTTTTCCTTACAGTATTTTCAGAAGAAACATCTGCAGGAGAAAGGGCTGCATTTCAAAAAGATGTGAAAAAAAATCCCAAACCAAAACTAAAAAAAAAAACCCAACAAACAAAAAAACAAACCCCCCCAAAACCCCAACCAACCAAACAAACAAACAAAAAAAGCCCCACAAAGTGGATCCTGACAACTGCATGAGCTGACATCCCCTGCTCAGACAGGAGCACTGCTACCCTGGCAGTAGCTGCACCCAGGCAGATAGATAGGCTGTGGGGTGGGGTAGGTTTAGTGGGATCAGCAGGACTTTGGATGACAATGACATCTAATAATAATAATAATAATAATAATTTGCAAGTCAATGTGCCAACCCACCATGTTCATGATACTGGAACAAATCTTTTTAATCAATACCAGGCATCAATAAGGCAGCAGTACCTGCAGCCCCTTCAGGTGCACACATGTTTTCCAGCTTAAGCACAGAAAAATCAGTTTATAGAGGTGAGTTCTGTGCCTGCAGGTATTTTCCACCTGAGCTGGTGCTTCCTGCATTGAGAGCTATTTGCAGTGAGGCTGGTGGGACTTCTGGCCCTTTCCTGTCATGAATCACAGCCTTAAATGCAGGACCAAACCTCACCGGTCTCCTGTGCAGGTCTATCTTTCCAGCTGGCTGCCCTGGCAGCACCTTCTTTAGCCCTCTGAACAACTCAGTAGCCTGTGGAAATAGTCTTAACTTACCTATATTAATACCTTAACCACATACATTATATTTAAGTAACAGAGATGCTGTGCTGCTGTAGTGCAGCTACGCTGCCTTGCGTGAGGCAAGCTGCCTCCCATGGCTGCAGCACAAGAACAAGCTGCAGCTCACACTCAGCTCTTCCATGGTCTCAGGGTCATCTTTCTCACCGACAAAAAAAAAACCCTTAATGCTTCCATAAAACAGTATGTTGCCTTTTTTGGTTGTTGTTTTTAACTAAATAACCTCTTTACTCTTCATTTTCTGCCAGCCCACACATACAGAACAAGATGTGACTTTTTTGGTTTAAGATTGTTTTTATTTTATATGGAGAAAAACAGTAATAAGAAAGTAACAAAATTAATATCTACCTGAAAGAGCACAGGGCAAGTATCAACCTGGGATCCAAAAATTCTCAAGACAAAAAGGCTGATCAATTTTTAAGACAGGTCTATTGTGCAAGTTGCTGAGCCATTTGGGGCAGTAAATACCAACATTGATAAAACGTGTAAAATAGCCTAATGCAGAGCAACTTACAGCTCAGGTCTGGGTGCAGTGAGGTACATTATTTGGATGCAAAGCAGTGGGGACACCTTTCTGGTTTTGTCTTGGTGCAGCTTGGAAGCAGTGGGTCTGTACGCAGCCAGCACAGGGGCTGCAGCCTTCTCCCAGCTGCAAAGCAGCACCTGGTCATATAGACACATCTTTAGGTATGTAAACGTGCTGGCTATATAGAAAAGTGGAAATCCCGGTGTCACAAGCACAGACAGGATGCATGCTGTTAAAAAACAAGTCCATGTAGACTTTTAGTGATATGGAGATCTTTACTTTCTGGAAAATGTTCTCCTAGGGGTGGACTAAATAGCCAGGGTAAAATCTCAGCCCCGTTGACCTCAGTGGGGCAAAGAGTTCATCCCTGGCATTGCAGTGTCTGCCGACCCTGGCTGCAAATGGGAGGCTGCAGCTGAGCCCCACTTTCTTGCCTTCTTTCCTGCTAGTTGCATTCTTCCTACACTACCCCCTTTTATGACCGAACTCCCCCATACCCACCCTAACTTGTCTTCTGCAGCTGGTCCAGACTCTAGGATTCAACCACAATCATACTCAAGTTGTTGCTGAAGATGATCCTCCCGTCCTTTTTGCTGCTGCACTCGGGCTGGCAGAGAGCCTCCTGCAGCCGTCGCCGCAGCCCCAGTGGGGCCGTATTCAGGAAGTTTTTTGTGCCAGTCAGGAAATCCATCATGCGGCCTCCAACCGGGTCCCCCTCAATAAAGCACTCGGTGATATCCCAGCCTGACGGGAACTCATAAACACGGTATTCAACACCAAGTCTCTTCAAAACATCCGTGATGCCATTGGAGGTGATGTAGTGGCCACTGTCAGTGGAAGGCAAGCAGTGTCTGTACTTCTTCCATAAGCTGGCCCATCCACTACTGTCTGCCAGAGCAGGAGGGAAGGTTACTTTTGCAAAGCCAAGGCAGTCAAACACCAGTTAATTCAACTACTAAATGAGTTAGAAATACTCTCTCTCTGCTGCCCCAGAGCTTGTCAGGAGACAAAGATATTTCCCCTTCCTTGAGCCTATTTGTAAATATCTGTGCCTGGAGAGGGGTATAACTGATCTCCCTCAGCCCTCCCTCTAAAACTCTCCTCTTTAAAGGAACCCCCTAGGAGACAGTCTCTGGCACTGGATTTGCCCAGAAGGAGGAGTATTACACAGAGGTACCAAGGCCTTGAGCCTGCAGATGCGTGCTGCCTATTAAGCCCCTTTGCTAGAATAGTGCACGTGTTTTTCTACAACAAACCTCAATTTCAGGTGTACATCAAAGAAAACATAACTGAAAAAGCCCCACTTAGCAAGGGAAACAGCCTACCAGCAATGCAAGAAGGAGTTTTAATGGCAAACATTAATTGGCAGCGTTCTTCATCCACTGCACCATGAGCCGGGGATTCATGAATCGCACACTGCAGAAAACACTCTGGTTGTTTTTTGGTTTTGTTTGTTTGTTTGCTTTTTCCACAAGTGCCACGATGTTGTAAGTGCCTCTTTTTCCTGTCCTGACATAAAGCCCATAGGTCTTGGCAGAGCCCGTTGTCCTGCTGGGTTCTGGGCCATTGCTGTGTGGAGGGAAGAGCTCTAAAGGTGGGTCATCCCAGAGCTCAGGTTGTGGTTTTACAGTGGTGATTTCACCATTGAAGGAGGATTGACCCTCATTCATCAACAGCCACACTTCTCTCTAGACAGTAATTTCACAGCAGGAGGTCTCTTTGAAGTACTGAGAAATTAATCTGCTTCTTAAGTAGGGAAGCAAGAGCACAAAGGCTAGGTGTAAGTGGTCCCATCAGACACTGGGGTCCAAAAGGCTAAGCCTAAGACTGCATGCTCCCTATGAAATACAGCATTTGTTTCATTTAATTACTATAGAATGAACACTACTCTAATCCCGAGACAAATACTTGTGGCTCTCAAATTTCAAAGCTCTTTAGAACAGCAATGAAGCAAAAAATAGAAGGTCCCCCTTACCTGATAAAATTATGATCAGGAGTTTACCATGATGGTCAAGGCAGCTGTGGAAAAACTTGATAGTGTTGGGAATATCCTCCACACGGTACAGCATCTACAAGAGACAGTTACACACAGCCATTATTCCTCCTCCACAGTTCAATGGCCCTTCAAAGCCTTAAACCCTTTCTCTATAGAGTTGTTCCTAATTGTTTCCCAGCCTATCCTGACTCAGCACACATATTTAGGGATGCCCCATAGGACTGAACATGACCAGCTCTCCACTGGCATCAACAGCCAAGAGTCAGACCCAGGGACTCTCTGCTCAGCCTTGGCCACCAGCCAGATGCTAACCTGCCTATTGCTGCCCTTCAAGCCCAGTGCAGTTTTGTCACTGGAAACTGTGTGCAGAGGGGAGTTCTCTGGTGCCTGGAGATGGTTTTTATCAACAGGGCCATTTCTCAGCCATGTCTGGGCCATGAAACTTAATCCTTGACCCAGCCATCAAAACCCTGGAACACTTTGTTGTGTCATTGTTTGATTTAACAAAGCAAAATTAAATAGAAGAAAAGTTAAATAAAAGCCACTAAAGAGAGAGAATAGCCATATTTTCACAAAATGTAATTGACACGTACAACATGTGTCATCAGTATCAGAGACACAGCAGCAGCATTTCTGACCCAAAAACCAGCACGAGGTGTTTGTTCACTACCCTTTCCCTTCAGTGCTATCCAAACTACTCTGATAAGGCAAAAAATCCAAGTCTTTTTGCATCAGCAAATCACAGTTGTTGCTCTCTGCCTGATGTGTAACCTGAGACTGAGACTTGTCCTGTATTATTACCTACCATACACAGTTAAACCAGTACAAACCAGAGACCAAAGCCAGGGTGGACTGGGAATGAGGTTTAGTGTTTGTAGAGCTGCTGCAGAAGTTTATTGCTAGTAGGAGAACTGTGCTCAGCTCTGGTCCCCCAAACTTCATGCACACAGCAGAAATGAAGAGACTAGTTAAAGCTAATACTTCTTTATTAAAGGAGTATTCTCCATTACCTGGATCATATGGATGAAGTCAAATTTCTTATGTGCACCTTTCACTTTCACCTGTTGTTCATACTCGGAGGAAGTCAGCTGGTGCCAAATAAAAGAGACATTCTGCAGGTCTGGAGCCTGGTTCACTAACTCTGTTTTAAAAAGTAGAAGAAAAACACGAATTTCACAAAAGAACAGAAAAACTCATTGTTTGGAACAATGGTCCTCACTATACCCCAGGCAGGCAGGTATAGCCTTACCTTTGTAAGCTGCCACATGCTGTGGGTTGGGCTCTACGATTTCGTTGTCGATAAGGACCCCTGGGTGCACAGTCTGCAGTATCCTGATCATTTTCAAATCCTGCTCACCTGCTCAATAAGCAGAAATTCACTACTTTACAAAGTACATAGATGTGGTGAAAGGGTGTTGGTGCACCCCCTGCCTCCGCTGCTGGGAAAACCCCCAGGTAGAAATGAGACACTCTCTACCTTGCAGTTTGCATGGTGGCATCTACTCCAGTCTTACCACAGTATCTTACTGCTCAAGGTAACAAATATTTGCAGATAAGACTAAGAACAAGGAAAAGATAAGCAACAGTGCAGCAACCTGCTGCCAATGGCAATGCTCTGGGTCACAGCACAGACAGGTCAAAATAATCCAAGCATTAGTTTCCAACAAAAACACAAAGTTTGAATGGGGGAAAGGAGGGAGTCAGCACATCTGTGCAACTTTGGCATGGTACTGGGTGGTCCAGGCCTTCGCCACTGCCCCAGGGAGCTTATGGCTTCTCAGCTTCTCAGCTTATGGCTGGTGTGACATGGCTGGGAGACCTGGGAACCTGAACTGCAAGAAGAAAGACCCATTGACATGCCATACCCTGGGTCTTCACTCTATGGGGACCAGCCACACAGTCTCAGCTTTGGGCAGCTACTTGTGTGTAGGTTCCCTGACAATATAGGTACTGGTGCTTCTGTGTTGCTAAGTTCTGGAGGACCAAGTGGCAGTCTATCCTTCTGTCCTAGGAAGTTCCCAGTCTCTTTGGAGGTGATGCAGATCACTCTTGTTCCTTTCAGAAAGGCCACAATACACCAAGTGTACAAAGTCCATCTGGTTCACGTGAAACTATGGAAATAAACAGTAGAGCTGACCACCTTGAGCGGACCTTCACAAGAATCCTGTCTGTGTCTGATGGTGAGGCCTAAAAATAATCCTGTCCTTGCAAATGTCAGACACAGAGGGCTTGATACGAGATACTGCATCTTTCCCAGCCTTTCATCCGATGTACCAGCTATGAGAAAAGTCATCATCTTTGGCAAGTGTTGCAGTAAATAGAATTTAAGGAGGGAAATATCAGCCATGCCAGCACACACAGGGACATCCAAGGAAGGATAAGTCTTTTGAAATTGGAGAAAAAATATGCAAGACCCCTGAGGAATGCAGTGGCAGTGGTGCAGGGCTGGCCAAAGGCACAAGGAAAGAGGCTGAGGCTGCATCAGTTGAAGGTGTGCGCATGGGCCATTATTGATGACAGGAAGGAAGAGCTCTATAGCAAGAAGCTGAATCACTTTAGACAGCCATAAATAGCAGTTAGTATGTGCCTGGGGTGGGGAGCACAAGCAATTAGAGGTGCTGACTTGGGCTCCCTGCAGGCTCAGGGCAGATGGGAGGCAGAGCATCACTGTCCCGTGCCCTGGAGCCACTGAGAGTGGCAAATGGGTATATCAACAGCAAATGGCTGTTTTAAAAGCTGTTAGGGCTTTTGGTTTTGCTCCATCTCTGTAAAATGCCCTAAACCCGTCTTTGCAAGAGCAGGTAATAAAGTCCTCAACTGGGGCGTCAGCAAAAACAAACAATAAGATAAAGTGCTTGAGAGCAGGAATTTCTCTGCTCCATCTTGCCTGCCAGCAGCAACACTTCAGCACTAACCACAGTGAGATACTCCAGAAACAGAAGGGAGGCCCCTCTGCAAACAGCAGACCACCCTGGCACTGACTGGGAGGTTACAGCCAAGATAGTTAAACTAGCCCTGGGAAAGCATGGCATGAATGAGACAATGTGATCTGGAGCAGATAACAGTCTTTTAGGATCTGGAGTCAGTCACTAATCCCCGTTAATATTTTCGTCAACTAAACTAATTCTGGGGGCTCTGTGAAATCAGAGTCCAAGCCTGGAAAGGTCAGGGATCAAATATAACCTTTTAGCTCAATGCCATCCTAGCTTGCTCCCCTGCCTGGCTGCAGAAGTTCAGCTCTTGCAGCCGTGGGCAAGGGGGGGAGAGGGATTGGAGGGGGTGTGATTTTGAACCCCTGACCCACCATCTATGAGGGGCAGTTTACCCAGGAAACTTCAGAGTTTTTATTTTTCCATTAAAATATCTGAAGAAGAAATAAGGAAAAATGAGAACAGTGCAAAAAGTTCATTTTTTCCCTTGTGTTTTCTTGAAGTCAGAATTTTAGTTTTATCTTAGTGAAAATAGAGTGTAATTGAGAACTGAATTATTTCTTCCTGTTTACTTTCTCATACATTCTGACATATTCCCAACTGAGGAAAACAATTCAATGCTATTTTTATCTTAATCAGGAAAACAAGAAGGAAAAAAAAAAAAAAAAAAAAAAATAAATTAAAAAAGAAAAATTCCATTTGAAAATATTTAAAATTAAA
>JANHGN010011326.1:9419-21065 GCA_024605025.1 Megaceryle maxima
TTTTTGGGTGGGGGGGAGTTGTTTTGTTTTAATTAAAAATTCTACTCTAGTGATGATCTGAGAAGAAATGGGCTTGCTTGTTTTTCTTAACTGAGGCTAAAGTAATTCCTGTCATTTAGTGGCTACTGCCTTTAATGGAATGGAAGTATAAGTTTAGAAAAGCGGCATTATAGAAACTGGATAAACAGTGCTCTGTTCTTTCAGAATACCTCTGCTGACAAGAGAGCCTACTTTCAGCATATTGAAATTTAGAGTTTAAAAGATCCACTGAAAGGAGAATAGTTACTATTATTTGGGTTATTCTTGTTCAGCTTTAGAGAGTGTGGCTCAGTCATATGTATAATATTTATCTATTAGAAGAAAAAAAAAAAATCTCATTTCACTTCCAAGCTTACTTGAAACCTCCTGAACTGCTGGCATAAGGTATTGGCATTTTAGTGCCAAAGGTAATAAATTCTGTGGGCCTTATGACATCTTTGGGAATAGCTTTAGCACTGGAGATAGAAGGGCTGAGCTGGACTCTTGTCTCTTTACTAGGATGATCTGTTAATAAAACCAAAGAAATTCAATCAGTTCACTCTTCTTTTCTGGATACCCTGAATCTCTGGTACATGTTACCTCTGTGAGCTAGTCACTGACTAAGCTGAGTAGTTGTCAAGGCAAACCCAAAAACTATGCATAAATCCAGTTTGCTTAATGGAGATTGGAAGAAAACCTAAGAAAGAAGAGTATGCTGTTTTCAATGTCATTTAACTTTGGCAGGACACCTCACATAACTTTAAACTTGATTTTAAACCATTTGATTAGCTCACTGCAGAAACAGTGTCTGTGTTTGGTGAGCTTAGCAATGACTGAGTAGGGATCACTGTACATAGATTTTCTATTTTATTTAAGAATGAAGTCATATTTAGATGGATGGATGAATTTGTAACATTGTTGCTTCATCTTTATCTCTAATTGAGATACTACCATGGATTGTAAGGCTCTGGAGTATAATGATTTATCAGCACAGGACATAGAGTGGACCAATTTAATAGTTGCTGGAGGGGTTAGGATTCTAGCAGCCTTTGATGAAATCTTTTTTAGGTCAGTAATATTTAGAGATATAGGAAAAAAAATCAAGTAATTGGAGAGAACCAGATGGTTTGTGACTAATTTGGAAAAGTACTGATTAGATTGTTGTGTAGCATCTTATTCATTAAATAAAGTCTTAAGATTTTATAAGGGATAGAGTAATACTGATATGTTATGATTCACACTGTTTAGTGTGCAAACACCAGGCATCCTCTACTTTTTTTCTGTCCACAGTCAGTGCTATTACTGACGCCACTGTATTAGGAATTGCCATGGTGAGTCAGTAGATGACAGCCTTATATGTGTATTTCTCATTTCTGTTTTCCACTGCAGAAAAGACATTTGCATGTCTGTAGAACGTGAATTCATATATTACAGAAGTAGCCAAATTTATGCATTTGATGGAAATATCACAGAGGTGAGTGAAGTTTCATAAATATAAGCTGATGTTTCTGCCTCTCCTACTATTTTTCAGAGCATCTTACTTTATTTGCTCAGGCTCCTCTTCATTACATCTATTAAATATACGTTAATTTTTAACACATTCACATTCTAAGTGAATACAGACACACTAGTTAAGAATTGAGCTATGTGTTAACTTTAAGGTGATAAAGGTAAAATATTTACCTGTATCTAACTGGGTAAATATTATTTTATTCATGTTTATTACACCAGTGCCCAGGGGCTCTGAATGTAATTGCTGAACATTTCATGGATACTGCAAGGGGCAACATTTGCCTCACACAATTTGTAGCAAAAATAAGCAAGACAGACAAAAGATAAGAATGCACGCAGACTGGGAAGTGACTTACTGAGTATGCCTTTAGAAGGGTAAAGTACAACACAAAGTAGCACTGTGTCTGCTGACTGAGCCATGAGAACACACTGTCTTTCAGAAGAAAGGTCTACATGTCCCAACAGTCTTGTGCATGTGCCATAAAATATAATTTATTTTTAATACACTAATATAGTTTATATTTATGTGTTGACACATATCTTTGTATAATTTTGCAGATATTTCAAGATGTAATTACAAATTGTTACTAGCATGTTGGAACAATTAGAGGGGATTTTTTTGGCTCCCATTAGCTTACTTAGTTCTTAAGGCCTTAACCTTTTGTTATGGGATGAAGCGATTTAAACTTCATGGCATCTTGCTGTTCCTTGATGGCATAGTTGAAAATACTGTCTGAGAGTTTTGGAGAATCCTTTCCATTTGGCAGCGATGTTTGGATATGCTTATTAGGAACTGAAAACTACAAAATAGATGGTCAGCTCTGGAGGGGATCCCTCAACAAGGGAATAGCTGTAGGAAAACAGTGCCAGACAAGCAACATTTCGCTGAGAGGTTTTCAGAAAAACATTCTTGACTTAGAGCCCATTATGTAACAGATGTGTATTGATTTAATAAGCCTCCCTACTGTTTCACTGTAAGCACTTAGTTCTCTCATCTTCGGTGTAGAATGTAGAGCAGGAATCTATTAATAAAAAGTCTCTCTTTCCAGCAAAACATGTTGGTGCCCATATGAGGACAGTTAAATATTTCAAAACTAGTTAAAGCTTAATTTTTCTGATTGGGATGATGAAGGCAAGTCCCTTAGCTGGATATAGTACCTGTTAATATATATATTTCCTTTTGGTTGACCAAATAACATTACAACCTATTTAATCTACTCTTATTTTTTTCTGCAGTGTATCCTAAAAAAGATCTTAGAAAAAAATACGTATTTCTGTGACTACAGAAGTAAGCAATTGACTCCTTGCTACTGTCAAGCTGTTACTTCATTCCAATTTCTTTCTCTAGGTGATGTATTTATCAACTGTACTGGACTCTGCTCTTCCTTTACATGATTTTTGATACCACAGGCTTCATTTGCCATCTAGCAGTAATATCAATAATGTTCTAGTGAAAACAAAAATATGAACTAGTAAGGCAAATCCCTATGCATCTGCAGAATGAATGACAGGACAGAATGATGACAGTGCATAAAAACAAAGCCTCTGTCTTTCTTGGGCTTTAGATAGATGCACTTTCTTTAACACTGAGGCTGGTTGTAGGCACTGCCTAGACTGACATAAAAACTCATATGCAGCTGCTAGTGAAGCTGAATATGGTTGGTCCACAACTCAAGACGTCCAATAATCCAGAACTGTAACAGATGTGACAACTGCTTACCTCTGCTCTGTCCCTTGAAGGTGGTTCCCTTAGAAGAAGGTAATAGCCCAGCCAGTTTCCCTACCTTCCTCTCTCTTTTTTTTTTCTTTCTTTTTTTCTTTAATTTTTTTTTACTAGAGCAAGAGACAATAAATAGGAGAGATGAAAATAAGTGGGGTTTGACACAAAATCTGTTGCAAGACTGCGTTAAGTGTGGGAAGGAATAGAGAAAGCCAGCTCTGCTGCAGCTGCAAAGTTTTGTTAGGTTTAGCAATGTATTGGGTTTGTGTGGCAAGGTTTTCATAGCAGGGCAGGAGGGCTACAAGAGTGTCTTCTGTGAGAAGATGCCAGAAGCTTCCCCCACGTCTGATAGAGCCAATGCCAGCCGGCTTCAAGACAAATCCACCACTGGCCAAGTCCAAGCCCATCAGTGACAGTGGTAGCACCTCTGAGATAACATATTTAAGAAGGGGAAAAAATTGCTGCACAACAGCAGATGGAAGAGTGAGAATATGTGAGAGAAACAGCTCTGCAGTCACCAAGGTCAGTGAAGGAGGTACTGGTTTGTGGTGTTGAGTTCCAAGTATTTTAGAAGAGTCTGTGAGTAGGAAAACTCTGATTGTTGCTGTCTCCTCAGTCTCTTGAGAAGGCATGTTCTTAATGTTTCCACATCACAGAAGAGAGACATGGAGAAGTAACAAATCACTTTTGAAAATGTTTGTCTCAAAACATTGTATTGTTTCTTACAGCAGCCTCAGTTAAAACCACTTGATTTGCATCTCTGTATAGCATATTTCTGTAGTGCACATGCAAAGTTTCCTAAGTCCAACACAGGAAGCATCATATGCAACCCACCTTTTTTTTAAGGCAAGCAATGTCTGTGTGAGGAGTTGAGCAAGTGTTTTGAACCCAGGACCCTCTCTTTTATAGTCTATTACTATTTTTTGCAAAGTTTCAAGTAATTTACTTCTATGTAAAATTGATCTCCTCATAATTTACATGTGTTCTAATGCTGAGGCCTAATCTTACAACACTTGACAGTGCAAGTAATCTTTACTCATCTATCTAGTCTTACTAATTGAATATAGGAGTCAAGTGACTCCAGCCTATCTGCTAGGTCTCTACTCAACTTTCCTAAATCACAATTTGTTTTCACATGGGTAAGGGATCTGAGTGAAGGGTTAACAGTGTTCTGTCTCTCTTAATTTAAGATTTGGAAGACAATTATAATTCAAAATGCTTCTTCTAGTTGAGACTCCTTAGGAAAGACATATATGTAGCCTAGAGCTAGAAGTCCAACTTTGCTTTTAAATGCAAATATTTTAACAAGTATAACACACAGAAGCATGAACTATCAATTATTCCTAGTAGGCATATGTAAAACATCTTGTTTATCACAAAGAGACCAAATTAGGCTAAAAACATAACACAAAAATGTGTAATTGAAGCATTGCCTATTCTCCTTTGAAACTGCCCATTGTTCTTATCAGAAGTAGCCTTCAGGTTGTCTTGATGCATCTGAATGGATCTTTCAATAACAAAAGATGGGAACTACCAGTATTGGCAGTCTGTGGCATTTGTCATGCAATGAGATTTCTTGAGAATGGTGTTAGAACAGTGGGTTATTTACAGCACTAGCTGTCAGATAAAAGACTTTGCTTCCCCTTGCTTTCATTCTTTAAAGGTCTTACTGGTATATAGAGAATGACAGGAGGAAAAGTTTAAAGTCAGGCAGAATGAATTTCCCAGCTTACCAACAACACCGGAAAGGTAGCAAAAAGTCCTGGAAATTTTTAAAATGTTTAACTTGAGTAATTTATTTTTTTTTTTTTTTTTTTTTTTTTTTTTTTTTTGAGTCCAACTTTAGCTGCGTCAGACTGAAGGTAGCTACAAGTTTCAGCAGATGTTGGTTTTAATTTTCTGTATAGCATTGTCTCAGCCTAAATCGAGACAATTTCTACCATTTATCTTCATCGACCAGAAGACTTTGTTCTGAAACAGTAATATCTTAGGATTTTGGTTAATTGCTTTGTTAATTTGTTTTTTCCGGGCTACTATTACCTATCTTTCAGGGCTATGGCTGGTTTGAGTTCTCAAGGTGATATCATCACATCATTTTATAAACACGATAGCTGTTTTAGTAATGCTTTCCCTTTCTCAAGGGTAGTTGGTAGGTTTTAACTGGGAAGTAATTGTTTTCATCACGCTTAGTGTGTCTTCAGATTTAACACGTGTGCATCCATACTCACAGGATTAACGTAAATGTTAAATATGTATAGGGTCCTCAGAAGATGTGCCCTGATGATTGTTATTTCTGGAAACTTTCAGTGAAGTTAACGTTTCATCACAGCAGCCTGTATGTTATTTCCCCCTGCCCTCGTGTCTTCGGAGTTCTTTTGTAACTGGAAGTGTCTAACCACTGATGGTTAGTGAACTGTTCTGTTTTGTCCTCTTTTGGGTTTGCTTCAAATTTTTGTACATTGGTCTTACTGGTATGGAGTGATTTCAGAGCTCTATGCAATCTTTGTTTCTGACACCACTAGGATTCTGTATATCACCCAACCTTCTTTGTTTGCATGAGATAGTTATAGAAGTTATTTCTATTACATCACTTGCATTTTAACCTTGGAATTTATAGTGGTTCATAATTTAATCTGTTTGATGTTGACAGGATTGATATTGTTGTTTAATAGCTACCTTACAAAACAATACATCCAAGTACTAGTATTTAAAGATCTATTGCCTACATTGTTTCACTGTTTCATCTCTCAGTCCTCTTACTAATGGTTTCTAAGATTTTTAAGTTCCAAGGTTTTAGGCATAAGGACATATGCTAATCTAACTCAAAAAGTTAGACAATCTTATTTTTTTAAACATATGCTTCCCCCACCATCACCTAGTTCTCATTTCTCTAACAGTGTACAATTAAGGAGACTTGACTTATCTACAGACAGTCTTTCACTTCAACATTTTAAGTGCATGACAACCCCAATAATATTGACTTCTGTTAAAATAATAGCTCCTCCACTAGGTGGTGTTACATATTCAGATATTTAGATATCAGACACGTACAGTGTCTGGTTTAGTAAAGTCCAACAGTGAAAGTCAGACCATACCCTTTGCGTCACTCAGACTTCAAAAGGATGTAAAATAGCTTTCACATCTCTGTATCTGTACGCAAAATCTCTCATTTTTGTTTGGTTTCTTGCGTTAGAGAGGAAGGAGTGTACCTGAAGCAGTCAGTTGTTCCTGTCTTTGTATTGTTTGATGTGGGATGAGCTTGGTTATCAGATCTCGGTGTGCTACTGAATATGGCTTCATTTGCTACAAGAAGTGCTATCTACAAGGAGGCAAATATGCCCTCTACTGACTTAATCCGTGGCTAGAGTTTAAAAGCTGCTGTCAGGGAGTATGCAATGGAACAGTTGTTTGCAAATAAAGCAAATTAAAATAAACATCTTTTATCATAAGAAAGCAATTAGTGTTGATTCGCAGCTTCGCTTGGTTTTTTGTTTCCTGACCTTGACTACATTGTGATGGTTTTGTGCTTCCTTGGACAGATTCTACTTTCATGTGCATCGATTAAACCTTGATCTCATTTATTATCTCAGGAAATGGTCTCAAGGTCACAGGGCTGGAAATTTAATTATGGTGGCAGTATATTAAGTGGCACATTTAAAGATGCTGAATCGTAGTAATTAATTTTTTGGATGGTGGTCTCTAGGGAACAGGTTTTCTCTACACTGGGTGTTTAGACATCCATCATGGCCATTCAGCTTGGCAGCTGTCTTTTAGCTTTAAACTGCATCATTATTCATCTTTTACGACTGACTTTAAAAACACTAGACAACTATATCCTTTTTTTATTGTAATATATGTCAGATGCTTGTATTAAGCTATACTTCACCTTTGCTATAAAACATTAACAGAGGTTGCTAGTAGCTACCTGGGCTGGCCTCTAAATTGAGACAACAATTACCCTTCGCTGACATCTAGTGTCAAGACATGAGATATGGCTGGAGTGCTGAATCCATTGGCCTGGAAATCCTGCACTTCCCCAGTGATTCAGGCTCACCCAAGAAGCTGCAGCACTGGACATAATTAGTGGACACGAGGGATTAACTTGGCACTCAGTGTTGACTTTGTAGCAGCACTAGGTTATTGAATGAAATGCAGCACTGCCAAGGTCTTAAAAAGCTTGTAATGTTTAATGAAGGAAGGGTCGTTAAACTTGCTGGATCAAATATTAGGCAAGATGGAACTGGGAGGTATTTAATAAAGAGGCCTGAAAATATGAACTAAATCACATATACTCATTTAAACTGCTGGCTAAAGCCCAGCATATTTCAAAATTGTTCACTGCTGGCTTAAGCTAGATGGTATGAAGTGGGAAGGAGAACAGTAAGCAGGTTTTAGCTTTCTGAGTAAATTCACAGGAAGTTTTTCTACTGTAGAATTATTGTTTTTAAATGAAACGCTTTAAAGTTCACACGTTCTGCTGGGATTGCAAAGAAATGTCCCTAGGGAATGTGAAGGTATTGCAGTTCTCATAGTGAACAATAGCCACAGACCTTTGTCGAGCTGAATCTTCCAGGATAAAGGACAAAATATTGAGCAGTGAGTTTTCAGAATATTGTTATAAGAGCTGATCCTTGGACCAGTATATGTGTAATACCAATTCTACAGGCTGAGATGAAGATGAAAATCCAGAGATCCATCCAGAGAATGGAACTAAATTCTAGGTACAGAATATCTGGTGTAGCATTCATCTTGCACCTTCTCACATCTTGATCTGTTTAGACATAGTTCTCCAGCAGTGAAAGCTGTTGTGCTTGCAGTGTTTGACCTTCTCTTAAATTCTTGCCATGAGCTCATCTAGCTCTTTATGCCTTTCCGTACCAGTAGTATGTCTTCTATGGAGATGTTAGGTCTCCTTTTTGTCCTGTGTGTTTTGTGATTAGAATCATGCGACTGTGCGTGAAATGTTTAAATGTTGTTCCTGTGCAGTGGAACTGATGAAGAGTAGTTTTCTTAGGTTCACATGTCTTTTGAGTGCATCTTACTTCACTGAGCTAACTCTAGAAGCACAGTATGTTGTGGCTTAGGAAGTAACACCCTGTGGTTTATGTTAATTCAGAGGATTTATAGGCAGTATTAGTAAATGCTGAGCATGTCAATCCTTCAACCATGGTCTGTGTTCCCATAATTTGAAAAGGAAAATGATAACAGCAGGCATAATGGAAGGAAAGAGGGATCTCTGAAGTCATATAGTGTTTCTTAGCTTTGCTTTGGTTTGATTGTGCTTACTGGTGTGAAGGACATATTCAGGAAGTGTCAAATAATGTATCTGCTTTCAAGCTTGGAGTGTGAGAATGGCAGATAATTTTGACCATGGTGATTCAGGCACATACAAATCTACTTAGATAGGGAAATGATTGCACAGTGGCTTCTCAAAGAGTTGCATAACGAGCTTTGGAGTTGTCTAAATCTCACCTAATTTAAGAGGTACTACAAAGGAAAACAAAATGGAGAAATAAGGAGAATGGAGAAACTCCTCAAGAAGTAAGGAATAAATCTGTGGTGGTGTATGGGGATAGTTCGGGTCCCTCTTAATGTCTCTCCTTACTACCTAAAGATGCTTTTCTAATCAGGAGTCTTGTTGCATGTCCTTTGTGATCCAGATCAGGTGGCTTCTCTGCACGTAGCCCATAGGATACATTTTATATATATATTTAATTTGGAACATACGATACCAGAAAGGTTTAGAAGAAAGTGATGTCGGAAGGTGGCCTGTGTGCAACCAAGAGTCACTTCTAATATGGCATGGTTGCAAGTATAACGTACAGTTTGGCCAGTTGTTTACCATCAACGTGATTGACAGCTCTGTTTTCATTTCCTCTCGAAAACAGTCTATATGCTTGTAAATTACCTTTCTCCTACTTTCAAATATTGCGATGGAACACAAAAATGGGGATAAGGAATCTTGATCACTCATGTGGATCATGATGTTTATTTTCCAAGTGCCCTAGTCTAGTCATATATTACTGAAATCGGATAAACTGCGTGTATATATGGTTGTACATCTAGCCAGGCCAAACAGAGCAAATCAGGGCTAGATACAGCTGCAAGAACAGGATAGTCAAAATGGTTCCCCATAAGTTTCCAAAGTCCTTTTGTTTAGAATCCACTAGATTTAGTGAAGGAACCAACAGATCCCAATGTAAGAAACAAGGTGGAATTGCAGTATTTGATGAAGGATCACATCTGGAGTATAGTAAGTACCAAAAAAATTAAAAAGGGTATTTGAATATTCTTTTTGTCAAGCTAAAGTTGTCTTACTTCTTGTACCCTATTTTAATGAAGAACATTTAGACATTTGAGTTGTTATTCCCCACGCTACTGAACGATTCAAAAGTGATTTGAATATATCTGCATGTAAATATCACCATTGGTATGTATGTACATGGGTATTCACAATGGAATGGCAATTAGCCATATAGAAAGTTTAAATTTTGGAACACGTAGATGAAATATACCAGTGTATCTTAGGTTACCACTGCTGGAAAAGCGGTGGAAGTGTAACAAATAATCCATAGATCATGGTAAGTTTATGCAAGTGGTTATGTGAGCAGCTGTGAACAATAAATGGAGGAATGGAAGAAAAAAACCTCATTAATGAAAATTCCAGAAGAGGCTAATGGTACCACATTAAGTACCGATAATGAAACTGCTTCTTCAGCTCTACTCACGATACACATTTTATTCATATTCCCTTACTGTTGGATTAAGTCACGGGCATTTCTTTTGAAACCCAGATAGCAAATGTTCCTTCGATTCATGCGGAATGATGTACTGTATGAGTGGCAAAATTAGTCTGTTTCATGTCTTTTTATGAGAACAAGATCAACAACACCACTTCATGTTCATGTCTGGAGGCTATTCTATCTAGAAGGACAGCAGTGATAGAAAATGGTTGCACTTCCTTTTGTAACAGACTTGCATATGCTTGATCATTCGGAATTTCTCCTATTGAAAAGTTGGATTTATAAAACCAAGCATGGGAGGTACGGATCCAAGCTGTACATCATCAGAACCTTCAAATGATGTATCAGGATTTTTCCCCTGCTTTTGAACTGTTTCTTACTAGTATAAAACACCATGTCATTCTTGTAATGGCTTCTTGCAAATGTAAAATCTTGAGTAAAATTTTCCTTAAAATATTATTTAAAATAGAGTTATTCAGTATACTTGCTTTACTTTTTTTCTAGTTTTGAATGCCACAGTTTTAGCCCATATTAGTGTAAGTTTCTTTCACATGACGTATGCAATAATTGGATTTCTACATATAAGAACTATCTTTCAAAACTGTTTCAGTGCACACTCACATGACTGATATCCTCATAACCATCCACCCTGAACTACATTCAACTTTCCTAAATGAGATTTTATTGGAACTGATTATGATTAGATAAATGGGTGACTTCACTAATGTATAATACACTTTTCAATTATAGAGTATGTATGATAATTTACATTTCTTGTTTCATAGTATGATATTTATGTGACATATTCTGGATGAGATCTGTGCTGTTTATATAATGGCCTTACTTTTCTCTTAAATTAAATCTCCTTTCCAGTTCTTTCAATGTGTTTAAATTTTTTGGATACACAAAGACATTACAAACCCACATTAATTTACCCTTCAGTGGAATGAAACCTACGGGTGGATAAATTCTATTCCTAAAATTTGTTGCTTAAGGAGACAAATTCTATCATCAGATCAATAGATTAACATAACATAGATTGGAATACTAATTGTTCCCAGTCACACAAGTGCAGAATCAAGCAGCCATTATCAAATTGATAGCTGAAAGACTGTTGAAGAAAAAGTAAATTTGATGAAAAAACAGTGGGGGTTTTTTAAGCAGTAAATCTGATCTAGGCTTCCTGGATTAGCAGTTTTCTTTACGTGTGGAGATGTTGCAGGATGCATTACTAATTTTGAGAATTGCATCTTCCCTGGCAAAGGACCTCTGGGTAGGGGAAGAAAAGTAAAGTATTTAATGTGCCTTTTTTTTTTCTAGCTAATAACCCACACAACTTTTCATCCAGCGTTAGCACCCAGAGAGAGAGCATTCAGTCAGAAAAGAGAAACTGTCTACAGATATATCTGTAGATTGTATCACTAAATAGCTTTTAAACTTCATTCATATTTTTTAAAAAAGCTAAAAGCTAAAATTAAAATTGTGGCTTACACCTGTAAATGCTAAAAAAATCAAGTATTTCTAAAATTGTCATGTTACAGAATTTAAGTTCCAAATCTCTCTGTGTATATTTATATATATATATATTGTATTTATATATTTATACAAACACAGTGTCCTAAACTGGCAAAAATTGTAACATCCCCACAACGT